>QAPG01000588.1:0-17604 GCA_004366825.1 Colletotrichum spinosum
AAGCTTTTAGTAGTAAAGTTATATCTTATATTAATAATAATTCTATCTAGGTGATTTTAATATCTATTAATCTAATATATTTTTAATATATACTATATATCTTCTATAGAGATACTTTTTATAAATCTTATAGCTATAAATATTATTAATATATTCATTATATATAGTATAAGCTTATTATTATTAAAATATATAATATTAATAATAATTTCTATATTATATTTATAGTTATCTTTAAAACTAAATTTAAATTAATATAATGTCTTATTATTTATTTAGTATTAGTAGTAGTTTTTAATAATTGTTTTAATGTTATTAGTAGTTATAATCTAGCTTATTTTACTAAAGATATTATTTAATTTTTAGATATTAGAATAGTTAAATCTCTTATAGAATTATTATATTTCTATTCTTATAAAGAAGTTAATAGCTTTATTATAGGGATTCCTTTAGATTAAGAATTATAGGTACTTATTATATCTCTTAATAAGTAAAGATATTTCTTCCTATTTGATTTTATTATTAAGATTATTAAGGTAGATTTAGAGTTAATTTTTATTAGGGAAATTAAGGAGAAATAAGGTAGCTATTAATATAATATTAAAATTAATATGTCTAAAAAGTATAGGTATTTAAGCTATATTGAAGTTTGTAATATTTTACCTATCTTTAAATTTACATATACGTTTAAAATAGTTTTATTAAATTAGATATTAAGTATAATTTTCTAGAAGGTTTCTAATTATTATATATTTCTTATAGATAGTCTTCTTATTTTTATATTTAGGAGGATATCTTGAAATATAATTATAGAGAATCTTAAGATTATAAAGGTTTTTAGTTTAATTAGTATTACAGAATAGTAATAAGTATAGCTTTAGAAGATTTCTATACGTTTCTTAAGATTAATTATTTTAATTTTACTATTTATTATTATAAAGTATATTATTTCAAAGTCTTCTTCTAATATCTTATTTATATTATCATATAGTATTTCTATAGTTGTTTTTATTAGTATAATATTATTAAGATAAATAGTAATTTCTATTCCTAATTCTTTATTAATAATAAATACCTCTATAAAATATAGTATTATTATTCTATACTTTTTAGTTATATGTTTTATTAACTAGTATTCTATTATTAGTTTTAAATATATTTATTATCTATATCTCTATTTTAAGGTTTTTTATAAAGTAGTCTTACGGTATCATTATTATTTATTTAATATAGAGGTTAATATAACTACTAGTAGTTAAAGTATTAATTATATTTCTAGTTATTATATATATAGTTAGCTAGAAGTTAATTGTAATTTGTAATATAATTATTCTTTTATTTGGATTATCATTATTAACTTCTCAGGATGTTTATAATCTATTTATATAGTCTATTAATAGTTAGCTTTACTTTATTAATAATCTTATAAAAGATATCTATTATATTATATACTTAGTATATAGTTATTTATATTTCTTTATTGATTCTTTCTTATAGGCTTTAAGGGTTTAAGTAGATGTATTTAAATAAGTTAATTCTAGTTATTATTATTTTGAATATTTTGACTATATTAATATAGTTGTGATTTTCAGTAAATATTTTAAGGTTTATACTTTTCTATTCTTTATAGTAGTTATAATTTATTATAAATATCCTGAATTTATTTTTAATTATAATAGTTATTTAGGTAATTAAGAAGTTATTTTGGATTAGTATAACTAATACCTTATAATTTATATATATTTATGTAGTTAATATATTATTAAATATTCTTCTTATATAGTTTTATTTAATATTATAGCTAATATATTTAGTAATAGATATTTATATTTTATCCTTAAAGATATTATGGTTTTTATTTATATATTTATTATTTAGTTAGTATGTTTTGTTAAATAATACCTTGACTTTTGTATGAAGTTAGCTAAAGATAATATATTATTTTAGTAATATCTAGTAGCTTTTCTTAAGATATATATAGAATCTTAGGGGTCTCTATAATTCCTTTTAGTATTATTCCTTCTAGTTAGAATTATCTTTTATAATAAGGTTTTATATAAGTATAATTATTTAAGTATTTAGTTTAGCTAGTTATAAATTTAGAGTTAATATACCCCTAGTAGTTAATATTCATAGTATTATTTATATTAGAGTTGTCTCTACTTTTAAGCTTTCTAGTATAGAAAGTTATTATTTCTTAATAGGGATAAATGTTCTGACTTTTAGGAGTTATTTAATATATTTTAGGTTTCTTTTGATCCTTTATCTTAAGTAGTAGTAGTCTTTCTAGTTAGCTTTAATATTGTCTTCTATTTATTAGATTAGTAGATTTTTATTAAGTATACTATTAGTTTTTCCTTTATAGTTTCTTTATTTATAGAGAAGTACATTCTTCTATTAATAAGGTAGTCTTTAAGTAATTATAATCCTTTTTTATTATACTAAAATATATTTCTTCTTAGTTTTAGAAGGCTTCTTCGTAAGTATTTTACTAGTTTTTAAAGTAGAGGTTTTGTTTTTTCTATATTTATATATAGTAGTAAATATGTGTATTATCAATATTTATGTTTCTATTAGAAGGTATAATTTATTTTCCCTATTAATTAGATATTACTTTCTAGTATATACTGATTAGTATTTTTATTTTAGTTTATTAGAATAGTTTCTTATATTTATTAATATGAGTTATTATGTTTTAGTTATTTTATATTTCTTTAGGATTGTTAATAGGGTTGAGGGAGGAAGATATAGTTTAAAGTAATAAGTTAAGAGAGTATTTATAGTTAGTATAGCTTTATTATATTTTAATTATAAATATTTCTCTAAGAGCTATAGTTTTAGAAATATGTATATTTATTAGATAAATTATTATTATTAAGTACAAGTTTTCTTTTAGTAGAAGTTTATATATATCTTTTAATTAGAGCTTTTGAAGATTCTTTAAAGTAAATTCTATCTAATTATTATATTTAATAGTATACCTAATAATATATATAAGATAGTATAGTTAGGAGTTAGGAGTAGTGATATAATTAGTATTATTATTAAGTTTATCTTTTTAACTATAGCTATATCTTATAACTATATAAATATATTATTAGTAGTAGATAGAAATAATAAAAGATGAAAAATAAATATTACGAGTTATTATAATATATATCTATTGATATCCAAAGTAGTATTTTCTTTTAATATATTATTAAAAATAAGTTTAAAAATAAGGATTACGATATTCATTAGATAGGTAGTAATATTTACCTTTTCTTATTAATTTATATCTTCTTTTCTTATATTATCTATTATAATTATCTTTTTCTTTATATTTTAAATCTTACTATGAGTTATTCAATATTCTTCCTGTTAGATCTTTTAGATATATTATAATTAAAGTTAGCTAAGTAGCTATCTATTTGGATATTTATTTAATATTTCGTATATTATTTATAAGTAATATTAGTACTTCTTTTTATTATTAGTATGTAGGAGAATACTTAGGGAATATTTAAAGATTAGAATAGTAGATGATAGTTTTATAATATCTTTAGCTTTAGTATTACTTATTATAATATTGTAAACTTACTAGCTTTCTAGATATTTTTATAAGGTATTTATTATAATTACCTATAGTATATTTAGGAAGAAGTATTAGAAGTTGTCTATAGTTGTTTTATATTATTAGTTTTTCTATATTAATATCTAGGATTTCTTTATTTAATAAAATAAAGTCTTTTTGATTTTTCTTTTTCTTTTTATAAGATAGGTTCTTTATTAAAGTATAGATTCTAAGGTTTAGATAGTTTTTAGTCTTTAAGTGATTGTTATTATTAGGAAAGTTTATTATGAGGTATATTATAGTATTGTAGTTATTAAGTTGAGTTCTCATTATCTTTCTATTTATTAAATATTTATAAAATATCTATAGATAGTAGTAAGGGATAGTAGTTTATTTACTATAGACTTTCCTTTTTTATTAATAGTAATTCTATTATATTTATTATTATATTTCTAGCTTAGTAAGTTAATAAGGACTTTAATTATCAGTTTATTATATGATAGATATAAATAATATTAAATTAATAGGTTATTATAAGTTTGCTTCTCTTTCCTAATTTTACTATATAAGTTTCTAGAAGTTATATTAGCATTTTGGGGTAATATATAGTTATAATAGTTTTAAGTTTATTTGTTTTTACTATATAGGCTTCTAGAGATTTCTTTAAGAGGTATTATGATTTTATCTCTTTAGATTATGTCTTATTAATTTATAGTTAAGTAGTAGTAAATAATATTACTAGTAGTAAAGTATTATTAATTAGTATTAGTTTATAATTGGTAAATATTATAATTGATTGATTATATAAATAGTATATAATTAGTTATCTCTATTTGTAATATTTATTTTTAAGTTATAATATGTATATATATGCTATATATTATAGGAATAAATCTATATAATAATCCTTCTAATCTTATTAGTTTAAATAAATAGGTTAACTCTTTAGTTACTTACTACTATAGCTTTAGCTACTTTAGTGTTATATTTAACCTGATATTCATATTAGACTTATTAGTATAAGAGGCTTTAGTTTGAAAGGTTTTATAAGTTTTAACTTAAGTTTTCTTAAGATCTTCTTATATTAATAATTAATAGGGGAGTATTAAGAAATAATAATATAAATATTTTATTTTAATATTATAAATAATAGAAAGGGGGTTAACTTTCAAGAAAGGATTATTAAAAGAATAATATAAAGTGAAAGCTATAAGAGTAGTAGTACGAATAATTTAGAGATCTATTAAAATATACTTTATAACTTTCGAAAAATATTATGAGAAGAAAGATAGGAATATATTAGAATATATTCCTTACTATTTATAATAGTATAATAAGAATACTTATAATTAATATTGAAAATAATTAGTAAAAATAGGAAAATAGAAGTAAGAAAGATATATTTGTAGTTCTATAGTAGAAGAAAGGTAGTAAGATATAACTAATTAGCTTTTAATTAATTATAAAATAGAGGTAGTAGTAGTAGGAGATAGGATATACAAGGTTATTACTATTATTATTATTATTAGTTAGAAGGATATAGGAGGTATATAATAATTTAATAGTTCCTTTCTTTAAAATAATAGTTCCTTTTTAAATAGGAATAAGAGTAAAGAAAAGAGGTAGTAGAAGAATAAGAATAAAAGTAGTAGGAGTAGTAGGAGTAATAAGAATAGATATTATAATTATTATTATTATTATTATTAAGGATTTAGAAATAAAGTTATTAATAAAAGAGGAAATAAGAGTAATTTATATATAAGATCAAAAAGTTTAAATAATAGAAAAAATCCTCTTTTAGTTAAAAGTAGTTAAAGGCTTCTTTAGAATAGAAGATAGTAAAATTGATAATAAAGAAGTTACTTATAAATTACTAGGGGGGTTAATAAGAGTAGTAAAGAGAATAATATTAATTTCTAAAATTAGAAGAATTATAAAATGTACATTATTCTAATTTAACTAGTAAAATAATATTGTATAGAATAAACACTAGTAGGAGATCTATAAGTTACTACTAGGGAAAACTTAGTATAATTTCTATAAGAATTATAATATTATAATTATAATAAATATAAAGTTCTTATAACTAGGAATAATGAAGAAGTGTTTCTAATATTTCTATAGCTAAATAAAACTAATTATCTTATATTAAAACTTAAAGTTAATTAGAATATAACTATAATTAGAATATATATGTCAAAAGGTTAATATTAACTAAGACTTATTATTAAGAAGTTGAAATATACAATTTAGAATAGATATTTAGATTCTAACTAAAGAAAAGTATTAGAAAGAGAATAAAGTATTACTACTTTATATTAGTATTTTAATAGTCAGGTTCTAAAGATAAGACTTCTAAAAGGGGGGATTATATTAAATTACTATAGAAAAAGGGGGTATGAGGAGCCTATTAGAATTTCTATATACTAGTTTTAACTATTAGGATAATAGATATTTTAGTAATATAAAGTTTAAATATAAGTATAGAGTTATAGTTAGAAGAGGGGAAAGTTAAGTTTAAATAGTTATATAGTATAGTATATACCTATTAAGAAATCTTATTACTTAGTATGAATCTAACTTAATAATATTATAAAGTTTAAAATATTCAGCTTCCTTATTCAATAGGTAGCTTTATATAATATTTAGTAAATAATCACTATAATAGGAAAGTATTTAATTATATACTATAGTTTATATATATCTCTCTAGGTAAATATAATTCAAAAGACTTAATAGTATAGTTATTAGTTTAAACCTACTTCCAATCTAGAAGCTATATATATATAGAAGCTAAAAGGTTATAGAATAATAATTAGGTATATAAACTTACTAATATAAACTTTATAGTTATTAGTGGAAGCTTTAAAGTATTATACTTACTATAGTAATACTTATAATATTAACTTATATAAATGAGGTACTAATAATACTACTAGTATATCTTAATAATACTAGCTGTAGATATAAGAGAGAGTAATAAACTACTATGAACTAGCTGATTATTCTTTAAGATACAAATTAGTAGTTATTTATAATAATACTACTACTACTAATAATAATAATCAGAACTATTACTATACTCAACCCCTATAACTTTAATATAAATATAAATTCTATAAGATTTATTAGTAACTATAAGAACTATAACTACTTTGATAAAAGCCTAAAAAAGCTAATTTTATATAAAAGTAACTTTACTCTTCTCTTTACCTTTCTTAAAGTAATTATAACTATATTTAATTTTAAAATGTTATTAGAAAGTAAAGCTATTAAAAGAGCTAAAAAAGGCAAGATTAAACTAATAAGGAAGAGTTTAACACCTAAGAATAAGATATTTAAAGATAATTATAGATACTTTAAATATATCTTAGAAGTAATCTATTAAATACTATCTAAAAAGATATACATATCAAAGTCTACTTATAACTTATAGAAGTTATTATTAGCTAATAGTAGAAAAGACTGAAGATAGCGCTATTATAATGACCTAAGGTTAAATATATCGTAAGACTTATATGCTACAGTGGGGACTCAAAAAAAGGTAATTCTGAAATTCATACTAAAAACCTACTAATCTCTATATTTTCAACTAAGTATAATAGTATAACTACTATTGTCTTTGGTTTAATATATAACATAAAAGTAGATATATAGTTAATCTACTATATATATAACTTTGAAAGAATATAAGCTATTATAATAACTATAAATATTAGATCTCTTAGAAAATAACTTTGGGAAAAACCATTTATCTACTATAAGTCTACTATAAGTCTACTATAACTAAAACTTATAGAATTCTCTATTTTTAACTCTAGATATCTATACTAATTATTTATAGAATCTTCTCGAAATAGAATTTTAATAATTATATACTATTTCAAAATTAGGCTAATTCTTATAGCTTATTTCTACTCAGTTATTAGTCTTGAAATCTACTTTAAAAAGGTAGTGTTTTGGTGGGAAGATTACGATTACTGTTTTTCTTTGACCTAGCACTGTATTAGTATAACCTTATTACGATTTAAAGACCTAAAGTAAGTATAGTTATAGGTATTAGTATAGGGTAGGTTAAAATATAGGTCCTAGCTGGAAGCTAAATATTCTGTATACAAAGCTAAAGACTTTTATAAATACTATAGAAAATGGAAAAAAACAAACTTTAAGATATGCACTAAAGATTATAGCTATAGTAATATAGTTAGAATATTTAAAGTAATTGTAATTAGGATTAATTTACTTAAGTTTATCTATTTCAATCCTTAAGCTCTATAGAAGAAAGTCGGTAGAGAAATATATATAATTCTATACTAAGTATATAATATAGGTAATATTCCTTAGGATATAATTAGTAAAATAAATCTAATTATTAATAAGCTATATAAATAAACTATAGAGACCTTGAAAAGTTAATAATAATAATCTAAGTAAAAGTATAATTATATTGTAAACTATAATGAATATTTTATTCATGATATATATAATAATTATTAATATAACTAATATTTTAACTACTAGTAATAATATTAAAGTTTCTATTAATATACTAATATTTATATTTTAAAGCTATTTTAAAGCTATTTTAAAGTAGAGATATAAGCAATATGGTTATATTAAAGGTCTTTAATCTATTGAAAGTTATATGCCTCTCTGGGACCTTTTAAAAGTAGTTATACTTAGTAGTTAGCTCCTACCTCATTTACCCTATAGATACTACTAATATTGAAGAGTTATTTAAATAGAGAAAACTTTAGGGAGTAAATATAGTTAGTTAATATAATAGCTAATGAATAGGATAGATATATTATATAAAAAGGGAAGTATAAGTCTATCTGTTATAATTATTCTTTAAAAGATTATAATAAGTTGTTATATAATACTTACTATTTGTTAGTATCACTTATTATTAGCTATGATTAATTACTAGCTATTAATAGCTATTAGTAAGTACTAATAGTTAGTTATAGTTACTATACTTAATTTATATAACTAGAAGGTCTGTATTTACTAGTTATACTTACTTACTATAGGATTCGAACCTACTATTCTTACTATCAAATGGTAAAGGTTAGCTAGACGTTAAACTACTATGTCAAACGGGTGAAATCTAAGTAATAAATACTAAATATATTTCAAATTAGTAATAGAATACTAATTAGTAAAATATCTTACTAAGAAAAATAGAACACTAGTATTATAATTTCAAAAGATATTTATCATTAAGATAGAGTTAGTAGTAGAAACTATGATTTATTTCAATAATACTATATAAATAGAAATAGCTATAAAAGTATTATATGATAATATAAATAGAGTATTAGAAAGAAAATGTATAGTAATCTATTTTATTATTATAAATAGTAAAATTAGAATAATTAGTTTTAAGAAGTTTATAGAGGTTTTCTAGAATTATATTTAGTACTCTTTTATAATACTAGGTTACCTAGAAGTCTTCCTAATTTAGAGATTTCCTAAAGTTATATTTAGAAGCATTTTCCTATATATAAGAATAAGAGGATTATTTATAATGAGAATATAATAGTTACAAGCGTTTTAGAGGATTATACTAGCTATTTAATTTAATAAAGCTATTTTAAGAAACAATCTTAAAGTTTAAAATAAATAAAGTTTTATAAATTTTAGTATAGCTTAAGTTTTTATACTTTCTAGAAATATTAATTTTAAGATTATACTAATAAATATCTGATTTCTTTCTTAGTTTCTCTAATATGAATTAACTCTAAATATGTTTCAATAATTTTAAGAATACGATTGAGTAGGACGAAATATTATTATTTGTAAAAAGATATCATAAAGACTTATAGTTTTAAGTCTGAAGAATTCTTTGTAATTAAACTATTAGTCTTTATATAGAAATAGAAATATAATACTACTATTAGAAATTTAACAATCCTAATATTTATAAATTAAATAATACTTTTAATAGAATAAGCTAAAGAGTAAGTATTAGTAAGATTAAGTAAAGTATAAAGAATTATTACCAACAGCTAATAAATAGTAAGATGTTATATGAATTTAAACTTAGCTTTAAAGATAATTATAATCTAATACAAAATGTAATATTAATACTATATATCTCCATAGGAATAGGTTTATACTATATATAATTAATATATTAATCACATTTATGGCTACAAAGTTCTTAAATAGTATTTATATAGAATATATATATAATATACTAAGAATATTTTATATCAATATATATTGAAGTTCTCTAACTAAAATTAGTGTTAAAAATAATAATTATAGTATTAAAAACCTAAAAAGAAAACTAATATTATAAGTAGTAAAATGAAAGTTATATTAGTTAAAACCTATCATAATATTAATAAGATTAAATAATACTATACTCCCTTATAAAGCATTTATAAGATTATATATAACAAAATAGTAAAAGTATTGAGAGAAGACGTATTCTAGAATATAGTTACAATAATTAACAATACTAGTAGTTTTAATTGTTTCGTACTAAGTTTACTTATTTTTAAATTATACTTATATCTTAATGTATTATTATCACTATTAATAGATATAGTAAGATATATAGTAGTTATCTAAAGAGTAATAGAAAGAATAGATAGGATTTACATATAGTAGTAGGTTTTAAATACTCTAAATATATATAATAGCTCTTCTATTATATTCATCTACTATTTACTACTATAGTTAAATATATATCTCTATTTAGAATATTAAAACTAAACTAGACCTTTTAGGCTCATCTTCTTTGATAATACGATAAATGTTATAAAAATAGAAAGTAAACCTAATACTTTCTAAGTAATAATAGTTGACTTATGTTACTAGCTTTTATTAGATTTATTCTAATATCTAAGGAACTTCTAATTCTATTTTTCTAAGAGAGCTAATTAGAAGTTCTACGATATTTCTATATAAATAAATCGTATAAGGATTGCTTTATAAATATATGCTTATTTTACCCTTTTATCCCTAGTAGCTCTTAGTTAAATAAAGTAAATATATAAAGATTTACTCTTTTATAGAATACTAGAAGTAGTTTAAGTTTTATATATTATAGTAATAATACTTTATATACTATAGTTATAATAGCTTATATACTATAGCTATACTATAGTATATACTATACTTTAGTTTATATACTATAGTTATAACACTTTCTTCGTTATAATTATAGTAGTTTATGAATTATATTTAAGTATATATATTATAATTATAATAGTTTATCTATTATTACTATAGTAGTTTATATATGAGAAGTCTAATAATATAACTAGAACTGTAAAACAAGCTTACTATATAAAGACCCTAATATTTCTACGAATAATAATTACAAATAGTTAATTATACTAATTATTAAATTACTATTTCTTTTTCTATTTTACTATTTCTGTTAAAACACTTTTCAATCGATCTCTATATTAAGAAAACAACCTTTATTATACTCTATTTCTCTTAATTATATAATCATCTATAATAGTACGTTAAGTATTAATTTACCTACCGACTAATCTATTCTAATAGATTATAAGCTCAATGTTTCTTAATCTAATAATTCTATATACTATTCTTTAGAAAATTACTTTTCTTTCTTATTTTAAGATCAAATACTATAATAAAATGTATATAAATCTCTATAGTATTATTATTTTTATAAACGTTAAATGCATTACTAGATATGCTTTTTATTTACGAAATATGAACTTAATTCAATAAACTATTTTAATATTTAGAAGTCCGATTTGTCTACTTATTTCAGTTCTTTTGAATTCTTGAGTTATTTAAGATTTATTCTCAATTACCTACTTTTTCAAATTACTCTTAAGTTTATTTCTCCTTCAGCTTTAAGTTATTTGAATAGTAAAACGATTAACATATATAGAAAATTGATTCTTTTTATCTTCAATTCTACTTCAATTTTAAATGATTTTATTAAGAAGGAAAGATTCAAGTTTTCTTTAAAAAGGAAGGAAAATACTAAGATTTAGATTTCGTAATTTTAGGTTTATCATTTCAATTATATTTCTATTTTTAATAGAAAAAAAGGATTTTAATCTTTAATCTCTATTCTTTAAGAAGGTTTGATACTTTTATGGATTGTATATTTTAAAACTGAAATATCCTTCTAGAAAACCCTTATAGTATATCATTTTAATAATTTATTCTATTTTAATAGAATATATAATTGTAACAAGATTATTATTTCTAAATTAGTATAAATAGTAATTATAAGATTGAGTCTATTTATATGAAGGTTTTACTTATAAGTAAAGATATTCTTATAAGTACTACTAGAGCTATTACCTTTAAAAGTAAAAGTAAATATTAAAAACCTCTAGATCATATATAATTATATTACAAAGATAGCTTTCTTTAAATAGTTAGAAGTAATATAAATACTTTTGAAATATTTAGATATTTATCAAATTTCTATAACTCCTCGGCATTTGCTAATTAATTTCTAACCTATAAAGAAGTCTTTGATACGAATTTAAGTAATTCTGAAAATATAAGAGGATTTCTGAAGAAAGTTCAAGAATTAACTAATACTTTGTCTTATAATAAATTAGAATTACCTAAATAAATATTTATAGTATATATTGTGAATAGCTTTCATTCTAATTATAAAGGGTTTATTACTTCTATAATTTAAGGTCTAAAATTCAATAAAGATATTTAAACTTTAAATTATTTATTCTCTAGTTTGTTAGATAAATCTAGAAGAAAGAATAATAATTCGATCAATGATCTTAAAACTATTTATAGAAGAAGAATTTTAAAATTATTGAAAGTCTATATAAAAGAGAATAGAATCTTTTATAAAATCTATAAAAAGAATAATGATACTAAAAGAAACTATATCTATTTTCTTACAGAGACAACCTTAAATAAGTAGAAGAAGACTTTAGTAAAAAATAAAAATACAGATAAGAGAAGAATTAAAAAAAGGAGTTTAGAACTTATTAAAACAATTTCAACTAAAGCTAAACAAAGGAATAAAAAAGAAGATATATTATTAGAAAATAAGGAGAATTTTAGATTTAAAGAATTTATTTCTAAAGATATGAATATTAGTATATATTCTAAAGAAGACGATATTTTCAGAGATATAAGAATTATCTAAAAATCTTATATTAAATAATAATAATAATAATAATAATAATAACAATAATAATAATACGACTCTTGGCTTTTCAATAAGTGAACGAACTACTAGAAATTCCAAGAATTCAATTCAAAGAGAGAAGTATAAAAATGGTTATTTCTATTTAAATATAACTACTACTATTTATATACTTAAAGATAAATCTACTTTATTTAATATAAATCTAGTTTTGAATTAAATTCAATAGAGAAATACTATATACCTTATAATTAGAATGATAGGAGATTCCAAATCTTCTCTGAAGAATTAAACTCATATATCAAGAGACATTGATTATATTTTAGGAATAAAAGTTGATTTATTATTCAAAAGTAAACGTAATACTATAGGAATTATGTTACGTCTTTAGAACAAACCTATACTATATGATACAAAAACAATTCTATTTTAATAATATGATTTCAGAGAAAGAATTTCTACAAATCAAATATAGATTAATGATAGACTAATATAATAGAAAATAGGAATCAATCTTTCTAAAAGGCCTTTATATAATTCTAATAGAACTATAAAGTAGTTTTATAAGTAATATAAATACTTTATATAATTATATTAAAGGTCTTTAATTTATTTAAAGCTATATGCTTCTGAGGAATCCGTTAAAGGAAGCTATACTTAATAATTAGGTCTTACTTTATATATATTCTATAGATAATACTAAACCTAAACAACTGGTTAAATAGAAAAAGCTTTAAGTAGTAAGATATAATCAGTTGATATAATAGATAATAAATAGGGAAGATATAAAGCTATTTATTATAATTATTCTATTTATAATTATGTTAAACTAATAGTAATACTAATTAACTAGTAGTACTTATTATTAGATATTAACAGTTAATAGCTATTAGTAGCTAGTAGTAAAAGCTACTAGCTAGTAGTAGTTGCCATATTTAATTTATATAATTAGAAGGTATGTAGCTACCAGTCGCAGTTACTTACTATAGGATTCATACCTACCGCTCTTGCTGTAAAACGGTAAAAGCTAGCCAGATATTAAACTACTACGTTAAGCGGGAATAAATACTTTATATAAAAAAGAAACAATTCTTTATTAGTACTTCTCTTAATAATAATATTTTTCCCCTTTGTAGTAGATAACTATATATTATAAATTAGAAGTTAATTAAATTTTTATCAAAGAATTAGAAGATTTCTAGTAGTTTGTATAAATTAGTTCATGATTTGAAATTTAGATATAAATCAGCAATTTTTATATCATATAGAGGGTTTAGTATTATTTAAATATCAATATATGTTTCTAGTACTTTACTAAGTGCCACAAGAACCTTTATTATAATACTTAAGCCTTCGAGAAAATTCACTATTTCTATTAAGGATTTAAATCTATATTTACTAACTTTTATATTAAGTTTATATTCGCTATAGAATAAATAAACGAGTCCTCCTAAGTAGGAGATATCTAATTAAATTACTTCTAATTTGCTTTTCTTTATTAGATTTAAATAATTAAATGCTACTTATAATATTAACTAAACAGATTATTGGACTATAGTTTAGTACTATTGTATAATTATAATACATTTTGAGATTTTTAATATTAAACTATAAAGCTATAGCTGACTATAGGTTCTATCCTACCTAGACTTAGTATTTAATTAGAACAGAAATGTATAAATGTTAAATATAGAGATTTAATAGTAGTATAATACTATTATAATACTCCTTATTTCTATTAGAACAGATAGATAGATAGGTAGGTTAACAGTTAAGTTATCAATATAGATAACTGTGAAATCAGGAGCAATATAATATAATAAAAGTAGTTTTCTTAATATAAAGACTTATTCAAAATATATATAATAATAATAGTCAAATAGAAAGAGAAATGATAATTCAATTAATAGTATTATTAATTCTTTCTAATTATATTTATAGAGATATTGAGGTTTCTATATAGAGGGTTTATTTTAGAATTCTAGTTATACTATTAGAATTCTAGCTATAGTTATAATATATAGGTTATTATAATTATAGTATATAGAATATTATAATATACTATAACTATAATGCAAGTCACAGTATAATATATATCATAATATAACTATAGTATAATCACTATTATAACTATAGTATATAAAGTATTATAACTATAATATATATAGCTTAAACTACTTCTAATATCTTATAAAGAAATAAACCTCTATACGCTTACTTTCTTTATCTAAGAACTACTAGAAGTAAAAAAGTAAAATCAGTATACATTTATAGAGCAATATGTATATAGTTTATTTATATAGAAATAATATAAAAGGTCTTTTTACTTCTATTATAATAATAGAACTAAAAACTTTTCATATATTAAAATAGATCTAATATCCCCCAATAAGATATATTTTACTAATATATAACTTACTTATATGAAAACTTATAAAGCTTAATTAGAAGTAAAAAGAGAAAGACCATATGGAATTATAAAACTTAAAACTTATAGAAGATAAAGAGGAAAAGACTTTTAAAATATCTTTTCTTATAATTTGAATAGAATTCACTTATATTTTACTAAACCTAAAGGCTTAATGAAAATATTAATTATATTATCTTTTATACTTATACAATATATAAAAATACTTTTATTTCTCATAAGATCTCTTATAAAGTAATATCTTATATCTATATATTTTACTTTTTTATCAGATTCAATATTTTTAACTAGCTTTTTTACTACTAGATTATCTAAAAAACCTTAAGATGTATAATTTTGGATAACCTAATTTCAAATTTATATAATTATAAATCTAATATAAATAAATTACTTGTTTCTAAATATCTAATAGAACTATATCTTTAACTTTATAAATAGATAAAAATACTATTCTTTATTTTATAACAGAAAGGCTTATAATATTACTATTTCTTTTTAAATAGAAAATATAACAAGAAGTAGATCTTTTATTGTCTAAATCTCTTATTCAATCTCAATTAATATACTCTATAATATTCTTAATAGATAATATATCTTTATACTTATAAATAAATCTATAATCGTTATTATTATTTAAGAGACTCTATATATAATTAAAAACTAAGAAAAGATGTTTATTTAAATAATAGGCAATTTGAAAATAAGTTGTTACTATAAAAGTAATATTAAGTCTTATTTTAGAGCTCAATATAATAAAACTCCTATTTTTTATTAAAACTTGAAAATGTCTTTTTTAAAGTTGTTTCTTTATTTTTAATAATCTAAAATTATTGTCTATAGGAATTGAAAACTTATGAATAGTTTCTTTTCTATATTTCTTGATTAATTACCCTAATATATTTATTCTAATGAATAAGAATTAGCTTTCCTTTTCAATCTATAAATCAATTATAATTAAAGAGAATAGAGAGTTCTTTGAAATTCTATATTTCTATCTTTTATTCTAAAGAATTATATATATCATCAGCTATTCTTTAATTATTAATAACTAGTAATATATTATTAATATCATATATTAAAATAGTTATCCAAAAGCTTTTATTTAAAATAAAAACTGCTTTATTATAAATAGAAATAATAAATTCTATTAAATACAGAATATGTTTCAAATAATTATATTAAAGTTACAGACTCTATTTCAAACTATATAATATCTCATTTAATAAATAAATAAAAGTACAATCTTTATCATTTTTATAAATACTTATAGTTATATGTAAATTAAAGTCTAAACAATTCTTTTTTAGCTTAAAATAAAATCTAATTATTAGATAAGTATATATAGGTTCATCGATATTAGTATAAGTAAATATTATAGTAATATTATATTAAAATCCATTTTAGATCAATAGAAAGAATCATTATATATTTCCAATCTTTAAGCCTATAGGTAGTACTAAAGATTTTTAAATAGTTAATATTTAAGTATTAATTATAGTTTTGAGCTACCTATTTAGTTTTATATATAGCTTCTTTAGTTATATTATTTATATGTAATTAAAAAACCTGTCTATTAGTTAGAATATTAATATGTTTAATATTAATAGTAATTAGAAATATTATTTTTTAACTATTTATAGATCTTATTTGTTCTATTTCTTCGATTATAACTAGAATCTAGTTTCTATATTTTAAAGATATAAATATTTAAATAAATGAGGTAGGTTCTTCCACTTTATGTACTAATAAAATATAAGAAAGTTAATTATCTTCATTGGTATTTATAAACAGTTTTACACAACTATTTAAACTAAAATAGTTCAATATAGTAGAAGAAGTACTTTCTTTATAGGTTTTATAGTCTTTATAGCTTCATCTGATATAATAGGTAAATTAATATATAGGTTAGATTTTCTCTTAATATTAATATCACTTTATGTATTTGATTTTAATATTGTATTATTTCCAGTTATTTTCATATTTAAACTTTCCTTTCGAATTATTCTAATTATTTCTTAAACTTCAGTAGTTAGATGTATTAAAACGTCATTAGTATTATTATTATTATTGTGTTAACCTATATTAGAAATGGAATTATTTACATTTAAAACAAGATTATTATTCAACTAATGAAATCTATACTTATTAGAAATCTTTTTTAAATTAATAGATAAAGGTAACCTTTTTTTAAAAGTATAAAAAGTAGTTTCTGAATCTTTTACATCTCTCGACTATATAGCTTTCTTTTTATTAAAATTCCAAATTTTATAAGTATTATTTCTATAAGCTATAATAACTCCTTTATAAGCTCTTATATTTAGTTTCTTAATAACAAAATCTTTACTTTTATAATAATACAAACTATTTAATATCTTAATACTATTAACATTAGACTTTATTCTACTTTTTAATTTATAAGAAGTCTTGAAATCTATAGACTTATGAAGAGTTCTATGATATATATATATATATATATATATATATATATATATATAT
>QAPG01000589.1:0-17562 GCA_004366825.1 Colletotrichum spinosum
ATTATATATTATATTAATTTATTTATTAAAATAATACAGAAATATCTTTCTATCTCAATCTATAAAAACTAAAAGTAGAATAATCTACTTTTAAGTACTATTAAAATAAATTATGACTAAAAAAACCTAGCTAACTAAAACTAACTAACTACTCCTAATTATAATATTTAAAAAAGCTTTATATATACTATATATATATATAATCTTATACAAAAAGCAAAAATAGATAGAAAATCTTTGAAAAATATTCAAAGAAAAGAACAACTTATTTATAGATCTATAATCTAAGAATCAATATTATCTGAATAGTAGGTCCTGAAATGTTAGGAGAAGAGAAGTTGATTCTTTTTATTTATATACTACGAACTACCCTATTTATACTTAGGATTGTTATAAGCCTACTTATAGTATATACTTATAGTTATTTATAAGCCTAGCTTTATTATAATATGTTTTTATAGTTATTGATATTATACTTTCTAATTATATATATCTCAATAGTTAATCTAAACTTATTATTTAGTATCTTAGATTTCCTTTCATCGTAAATAGTAGTTTTATTATATAGTTAATAGAAACTTATGATTTAAATCTATAAAGAATTAAGAAGAATTATAACAAGCTTTAGTAGTACTTTTAACTTTTATATAAGTACTAATAGATATTATATATTTAAATAAGATTATAATTGCATTTAAGGTTTTTAATCCAGTTTAGGTCACATGCTTCTTAGGAATTCTTTGAAGGAAGTTATATCTAATAGTTAGCTCTTACCTTATAAACCTTATAAATACTATTAGTATTAAGAAAATATTTCAAATAAAAGAAACCTCAAGGAATAAATATAATTAGTTAATATAATATTTGACAAATAGAGAAGATATAAATCTATCTATTATAATTATTCTACAAAACACTATAGTAATATAATTTTAATATTAACTACCTAATAGTACCTATTGCTAGCTACTAATAGTTACTAGCTATTGATAGCTAATAGTAAGAGCTAATAGTTAGTAGTAGTTATTATATTTAGTTTATATAATTAGAAAGTATATAGCTATTAGTTATAGTTACTTACTGCAGGATTTAGACTTACTATTCTTACTATAAAATAATAAAGATTAGCTAGATATTAAACTACTACGTCAAGCGAGGATATTTAAGTAAGATATTTGATATTCTTTAATATATCATCCTTATATGAGTTTCAGAAACGTATTATAAATATCAAATCAATATTAGAATAATTAGAAATTAGGAAACTGTAGATTATCTAGAAGTTTATAATTATTAGTAAGTTACATTTAGAAACTTAGATGTAAGCTTAATAAAATCGAATACCATTCTTCTTTATTATATAATCAACCTTTTGTAGTTATATTAAAGTTTCTAGTAAGAACATTTTTAGTATTTGGTTAACAGGTTTTAAATAAATTTTATATATTAATATTTTTAAAACTATTTAGTTTTATGATATAAGTAATATGATATTCTAGAATATAATATGTTTATCTAGTAATTTACTAGTAGTATATTAAAAGGTATTATCTTTTTATATAGGTTTTTCCTAGTGTCTTTCTATTTACATATTATAAGTTGGGAATATAAGAAAGAATTTAGTTTTATTTTTAAAGTCAACTTAAAAAAGTTAAAGGATTTATATTAGAAGTTTTATTTCTATCATATTATTTCAACCTTATTAAGAGAAATTATTAGAATATTTCAGAAAGTAATCTAAATGGGGTTTTAAAATAGAGTTAAATTCTAAGAAGGCTTCAATTTATTCAATCTATTATTCTAAGATGTATTTAAGGTTTATAAAATATTCCTAAGTTTTATAACTAGAGAGAATGATAATTAGTTTTACTATATTCTGTAATTCTACTAATTGAATTTCAAAGTATAATATAACTACTAATAGTTCTTTATTATAAAGAATACAAATATATTAAATTAGTATCAATCTAATTAGATAATCAATTACTAGTAATAGTATATTACTTCTATTTTCCCGTGAAAAGTATTTAATTAATACGACTCTTAAGTAGTTTACCTTTACTATCATATATTATTCTAGACCTTTTTAAATTATAACTAGTTCTAAGATAAATACAAATTTACCTACTTCAGAAATTTATTAATATATAATATTTTCATAAAATAGTATTTCTATCTATATTGATTATATAAATAATTCTATTAAACTAGAAAAATAGTTAACTAAAGTATAATCGAGATTCGAGAAATTGAAGTAATTCTAGATATTATAGATATTCTTAGGAATTTCCTATTTATCTACACCCTTGATCTTTTTATAATTATAATAAATACCCTTTTTTACTTTAATAATTAAACTTAGATATCTAACTTATTTTATAGAAAGTCTATATCTGTCTCAAACTAAGTATTAATTAGTTCTTTATAATTACTTAAAGATTTACTTAACTTTATCGTCATAATTACCTTTTAACTCATAGTTTTAAATAGACAATTTACTTACTTAACGTAGTAGTTTAATATGTAGCTAGCTTCTACGATTTTATAGTAAGAGTAATAAGTTTAAATTCTATAGTAAATAAGTATAATTAATAATTATAAGCCCTCTAGTTATATTAACTAAGTATAGTACCTATTACTAACTATTAGTTCTTACTAATAACTATTAATAGCTTGTAATTATTAATAGTTAGTAATAAGTAAAAATAGCTAAAAGTAAGTATTATATATTGATTTATTGTACTCCATAATAGAATAATTATAATAAACATAGACCTATATATCCTCTTTATACTATATGCTCTATATCTATCAGTTATTATATTAACTAACCCTATTATTACTACTTGAAGTTTCCTCCATTTGAATCATTTCTTAGTTTTAGTATTATCTATAGAACATATAAAGTAAGAGCTAGCTACTAGATATAGCGTTCTTTAAAGCGTTCTAAGAGGTATATAACTTTAAAATAATTGAAGACTCTCAAATACAACCGATAAATAAAAATATTATCTGAGTAAATTATAGAAAGGTTATTTAGAATACCTTAACGTATACTATTAATAGAATACTAGAATATCATAAATGAATTAGTAGCCTAAAAAGGTAATAAACTGCTTAAATAAACTAACGTATTTTCAAAAAGTAGTTTTATATCTTTCTCCCTCTATAATATAAATCTTATAAATAACTATACAAATATGAACTTTTATAAGTGATATTAGTTTGGAAAATAAGTATAATATCTCTTCAATCAATAATAATAAATCATAGTTCTAAGTATTAATAATATTGAAAATATAATAATCAATATCAAACTACTATTTTCTATGAAACCTTTCAATAAAGAAGATAAGTATCTTAGTTATAGATAAATTAACTCAAACTTAACTTTTATCTATTGAGTTTATATTTTAATATTAAACCTTAAAGACCTTTTCCACCAATATATTATAAAATAGGTTCTCTATTAAGTCTAGTTTTATTCTATTTAGATTTGTTTGTAGATGCATATAATAGTTAAGAAACCCCTAGTAAAATAAAAAACGAGAAACTCTATTTTTATTAAATAAATCTATAAAAGAAGTATAAGTCGCTAGTAAAGTAAATACTAGTTACTTTGAAGTAATCAATAATATCATTATTAGAATTATGTTGATCTATATTAAATTGATTCCTAATCAGTTATATTCCCTTTTTCTTAAGCTCGAAAATATCATAATTAGTACTTTAATAAGGCCTATAAATATATTTTTATATATCTCTTTTAGTACATTAGTAATAGTTTAAATAGTAGAACTACTGATTATATCTGTTTTTATTTTATTTCTTACAAAGCTTAGAATAGGTTCTTGATATCATAATTATAATTTCTCAAATATAACTAAGTAGACTTTTCCTAGGATTATATAGAATAAAACCTTGGATATATATTTATTAAAATTAATATTTATTTCAGTTATATTAGTAATATAAGCTTCCTTGTTGATACTTAAGATAATACTTAACTAGGATAGTTATAGTAATATAATTAATATAAGGTTCTACTATCTTATAAACGTTTTACTAACTATACTATAATAATTATAACTACTATTAACCTAGATAGAAATAAAAGACTTATTACTTAATAATATCGAGATTAAGAAAAATAGTTTATTTAATTATCTCTATATTTCTATAGTCTTGTCTATTATCATAGTATTATTATTAGTATCTATACTAACCTACTTCCTAGGAAATTCTTCTAAGAGGATAAGGTTCTTTCTTTAATATTTATAATCTTTTGAATTAACTTCAAAGCTTAAATACTAGTATTTGAAGTTACTAATAAGTAAATAAAGTATAATTTATATTTAGTAATAAAATAGTTTCTAGTATTATATGATATATAAATACTAGTTTATATTCATGTATATTTAGATAACTATAAAGTCTACCTACTATACTAAGCTTTATACATACTTATAATAAGAATGAATAAAAGCTTACTAATTATAGCTACCTATTAGTTTAGTTCTCTATAGTACGAAAAGGTAGTATTATAGTAGTATTATAGTAATTTAAATAATTTCTATACTTATTATTTATATATATCTATTCTAATCAACTATTAATTCTAGTTAGAATAGAGGCTATAATTAGTTATAGTTTTATAACTTTAGATTAAAAGTCTTAAGGTCTATTATAATTATATTGCAGTATTATATTAAAGTATAGTAGTCTATCTAGCTAATATTATAACTAATAGTAACTATTTGAATTTAATATAAGAAAACTAGTTAGAAGTGATTTAGTTAGATATTATTTATCTAGGAATATTGTTTCATTTGTTCTATAACCTATTCAAATTTGATGAAGACTTTAGTAGATATTTATATAAGTTCCTAATAGAAGTAGTAAATTTTCTTAAAGGTTTAGGTATTATAATAAGGGTTTTTAAAGTATTTAGTAAAGTATTAGAAGGATATATTAACATTTCAATTATACTCAAACCCTATATTATATTAAGATTACTAATTTATATCTAGATATTAAATAATAAGCTAGTTTATCAGAATCGCTAGAAGCTTTTTAGTCTTTTAATAAACATTTAATTTATTTTTTATTTATACTCTATAGTTCTTTACGTTAAAGGAAAATAGAAGGTCTTATTATTAAAAGAATTCTTAATAAGAAGTAGTCTTTTTGGTATAAGATACCTATATGCAAGGATATATACCTTATAGTTTATATAGAGAGCTAGAATGGCTAGGATTATTATATTTATTATATATTATATAACATAGTAACTTAAAGCTACCATAGAATAAATGCTTTTTATACCTACTACTAGTTAGCTTACTAAGTTAAAATGTTATAAATTGTAGAGACTTATTCTTTATAACTATTATTCTTTTTCGTATCCAGCTTTTAGCTATTCTTTTATAGTTCTTTGACTTCTACTTCCTAGAGGGGTGAAATTAGGATTTAGTAATAGCTTTATTATAACAAATAGCTACTGAATACGTAGTATTTATATTCAAAGTAACTATATCTGCATATATAATATTTATAGCAGTATTTATAACTATACCTTCTGAACTTACTAGTAAGTATATAGTAGTACTTGTATTATTACAATTAACCTTTTAGTTACTAATGAGTTAAATATGGTAGCTTTTATTATAATTTTAATAATCATACTATTAGAAGTAACAGTAGCTACTATAGTAGTATCTATATATATTTTTAAATAATAGTCTTCTTTTATAGAGATTATATTAGTATAGCTATTTAGTACTAAACTATTAGTCATTCTAATACTATTAATTCCAGACATTCCTAACTATAGGGATTACTTAAAACCCCTTAGTTATCTCTAAAGTTTTTCTTGTAAAAGTATTATTCTATATGGAATTAAAAATAGATAAAAGTAATCTGAAATAACTATATTCTATAACTAGGGAGTTCTGAGGTATAGAAAGTTTAGTAACCTATAATAAAGTTAGTATATAGCTTCTAGACTTAGTAGTATAATTACTACTATATATTATTACTAGATTCTATATAAGCTGATTTCAGAGTATTTATTCACTACTAATTAATTAATTTTATTTTATAGGAGTTGAATTAATATAATATACTTTATATGCTTTAGTATAAAGGCTAGTCTTTGTTGAAGTTTTATATTAAATACTTAGCTCTTTATAGGGTTTCCAATATATCAAAGTTAGAGGATCTGAGGTTTTCTATATCTACGTTGTTCTATTATTTTAAAGTTAGAATATAGAGGTATTTCTAGTATCAGAGGTTTGATAACTAGTAGTTTAAGGTAGTAGCTTTAATAGCTTAATACTTTTAAAAGACTTTATATAATTGTTATAAAAGCTCCTAAGAAGAAAGCATTAGTAGTATTAAAAGTACTATTACTAAAGAATTAGTATTTAAATATTAAAAAGAAACTAATATTCTAGAAAGCTCTTTCATAAAGAAGTTAAACTTTAAAGATTACTTTTTATATAAAATATATTGTGACTTAAGCTGTATTATAGCTATTTGTTACGATAATAAATTTTATATATTCTATTAGAAATTGAACTACTTGATAAAAACTTACTATAAGTATCCTACTACTAAACGCTTATGAAGCAAACCTTAGAACTATATTAAACCTAAGATTAGAAAGCTATAGTATAATAGAAATACTTTAGGAAATGAATAAATAGCTAGTAAATATATACTAATATTTTAGAATTGTAATTAGCTATAGGAAACCTTAAATATTTAATAAGTATTCAGATACTGTATAGAAAGTTTTATTTATGGGAGAAAGTTGGATATTATAAGTTTATCTTAAAATATCTAGTCAATATATTAAAAAGGTTAGACATTTTAGTTTAACTAGAAGAATTCCAGTCAACTATTAAAACCTTACTAATAAATAGGAAACCTTATAGGTTAAGGAACCTATAGAAAGACTTATTAGCTTAATATAATAAGAAAAGCTTTATATATTAATATATATTTATAGGAAGAATTTCATATATTGATATATATTTATATAGACAAACTCCCTCTATTTCGTAATTACTGATATTTAGCAAGTAATTAGTAAAGCTATTTTTAATAATAGCTATATAGCATTTACAAACTTTGAAGCTTAAAGTTTCTAAAAAGGGGGATAGTTATAAAAATATATACTTCATACTTTATATAGAGAATTAGGATGACTAGAATTATTATATCTAATATATATATCCTAATATAATAGCTTAAGGTTACTATAAGATAAAAGCCTTGTTATGTTTACTATTAGTTAGCCCGCTAACTTGAAGCCTTATAACTTATAGAAATATACTTTTCACTACTATTATTCCTTCTCTTCCTGGGCTTTTATTATAAGCTATTCCTTACTAGAACTAGCTATACCTAGTAGAGCTTATTCTACTGCTATAGATTATAATAGACCTATTCTATATATACTCTTTAACCTTTCTAAAAACTCTTCTTTTTCAATTTAGATTCTTTTTATTAAAGTACTCTCATATTTGACTATACAGATTATACCTTTTTATATGCGAACTTAATATTACTTATCCAATTTACTACTAATTATACTATATAATAGAAATAGATAGGAAGAATAATCTTATCATAAATCCTATAGGAGCTTTTACTAATATTATAGTATAATAGAATTAATAGCTTATTATACTTACTAATATAATTACCTAACTATAAGCCTATTAAGATTCTATATTATTCAATATATCTATAATAAGTATTAGAACTACCCTAGAGTTAACTTTAGATACTAATCTAATGATATATATATATAATAATAACTTATATTTAACCTTAACAAGTTTTCACAAAATTATAATACATATTTAGTCTGAATATAATAGATCTATAATAAGCTTTTTACTAACTATATATATTTATAGATAATTAAAAGGCTTAGTATTTTATTAATTTCTGTCTAAATATAGGGGTCTAATGAATTATAATAGAATTCTATAGAAGTAGTAACCCCTAAGGTATATATAGCCTAAATAATTTCTCTATATATTTAGATTAGATATAGAAGAATCTAAATATAGTAAGTTGTACTTTAATATATCTCTTAGATAAATATATAAAAGATTATAACTACTTTACTAACTTTCTTCCTTATTTTACGAAATCCTTTAGTATAATAAGTAATATCTTATAGTTATATATTATATAGATTAATGATTTGTAAGTTGCTTTATTCCTAAAATTATATTACTACCCAATTAGTATTTATTTAATTTTAATAGTTTAAAGAAGTATATTAATAGTATATAGTATATAACAGAATAATTAGAAAGGTATAAGATATTATATTTAATACCTAATTAATTACCTATTAGAATGAGTTAATAATACAACTTGAAGATAACTAATAATAATAATATAATTGTAAAAAGTATTATTTAAACCTTTAAAATTAGAAACGTTCTCTTATAAGATATTCTATAATACTAAACTATATAGACATACTTTAATTATAAAGTCTAAAGATATATAATTAAGAATTATCTAGAGAAATATACCCCTTATACAATTAAGATAGCTTTAAAATAGGTTTATTCTAATAATAAAACTAAAAACTTATATTGTAATAGTAATTTAAAAAAAGAATACCTCTAACATAAAATTGAAACTTACAATTTATAAAAGAAGAAAAGATTAGTAAGACATCTTTCAGAATATAATATATAATAAGTAGACTTTTTATACTATTAGGAGTATGAATTAATAAAAGATATATTATCTAAATATATCTAAATAATAACTATAATATTTATACTATAAGTAACTACTATTTAATCTACTAATTCTATTTATTATATATAGATAGAATATTTAAGAGATTTAGAGGTTTTATAGATACAATAATATATATATTAATAGAAAGTATCACAATATTTAATATAGAACTTAATAGTTATATCTAAAAGGTCTATACTTATATTATTAATAGTTGAAATATTAATAGTTTCTTAAATAAGCTATAAATAGAGTATTATACTATTATTTATTATACTAAGAAGTATTATACTTACTATAATAACGGATAAATATATATTTTTCTTATAAGATAAAGAAAAGCCTTCTGATTCTAAATATTGAAACAATAAGAATATTGATAGTTATTCTTTTGATTATAGTTTATTGAAAAGCTTCTAGAGTACATTTTATATATATGTTATAGATACTTTATAATAAGACAAATTATATAGATTAATAGTTTAATAGATACTAAAGAAATAGTTTTAATAGAAGATAAAAGAAATAACCAAATAGTATTATTGTATTCAATATATAAGGGATTTAAAGATTTCTTTAAGAAAAGTAAAATGTATTTTATACTACCTATTTATTTAAATATAGATTATAAAATCTATTTAGTAAGAAGAAATGATAATTGGAAATAACTTCTATTTCAAAGCCTACTTTATAATATATCTTAAGAGGAATTATTAATCTTATAGAAGACATTTTAATACCTTTTTAATAAGAAGTCTACATAAGTAAGTAAGTTATTTATCAGTATTTTAATCTTATTTATTAAGAAACCTAGAGGTAAACTATACTTCTATTATAATTATAAAGTATTTAATACTAGTATAAAAAGATTATTACCTTTTACCATTTATATTAGAAACCCTCTAATAGATAGGTTTAACTATATAATATATAGAACTAAATATTATTATTATATTTGATAAGATTAGAATTGTAGAGTGGTATCAAGAGACAATATTTGTATATATAGTATAGTCTTTTTACATCGCTTTTATACTTATTTAAACTTATAGAAGTTCTAATAATATTTTAATATTATATCAAGAATATATTCTATAAGTTTCTTAATAACTTCACTATGATATACTCAGACAATATTCTATCTATATAATAAAACTTTGAAGCAATTATAAAGAAAAAGTTGAAAAGGTCTTATAAGCTTTATTTATAGTTAGGCTGAACTTCAATTTAACTAAATGTACATTTTCTACAGAAATAGCAAAGTTTATTAGATTTAAGATTTATACTCAAAATTGAAAGAAGGATTACTTATAACTCTAAAAAGGTAAAGATCATAAATGAAAAGCTTACTTTCAAAATAGTAAAAACTATAAAGAGTTTGTTTTATAGAATTTATTAATTATTACTATGTGTTTATAGACAACTAAATAGCTCTCATAAACCTTCTGAATACTTTGATAAAAGAATTTGTTTTATTAGGAAGAAAGAGAGAAAAGTATTTTCATTACTCTCAAGGACTAGTTTACAGAAGCCTTAGTCTTCTGATACTTTAATTCAAATCTAATAACTATTCTTAAAACAGATTACTTAGAATTTATATTTAAAAGTACTTTCTTAGAAGAAAATATATAAAGATACTACTAGCTAATTACTTTTAATTTATTAAAACTATCCTTAATAAAATATACCTATCTAATCTATAATAAAAGTCTTTTAGTAGTAATATCTTATTTTAATACTTAGGATATAGAAATAAAGAGCTATAATAGATTCTTAATCCTAATAAACTATCAACTTTTTAGATTCTTTATAAAGGAATAGACACTTAATAAACATTAGAACTAATAGGCTAAATAGTTAACCTACTATTAGTTTGAAATTAAATATTGATTGCATTACTTAACTATTATACTAAATATATAAGCCTGATACTTCACACAGAGAACATTTAGCATCCAGCTAGGACCTATACCTTAACCTACTTTATACTAACTACTATAGCTATAGTTACTTTAAGTCTTCGAATTATAATAATATTATATGAATAGTATATAAGTCCTAGTACGACATCTCTAACCTTACGTTATCTTATTTAATAATACTATCTTAAGTTTTTCTAACTATTAGCTAATAATTACTATAGATTTCAATATATATACTTTTTTAGAAAGACGAAGTAGTACTTAATAAGCTACCTCTAATATATATTCAAAATATTTAGAATTATTACTAAATACCCTACTTTTAAGTATTAGATTCTTTTTGATTTTTTTAATCTTATACTTCTTAGTTCTACTAATAGTCTTATCTATTAGTAATATTTCAAAATTGAATTTGGTTATAACTACCTTAAGAAAGCTAAAAAGAATAATAAAATCGCCTTTATATAATACTAACTTATTTAGACTTTTATAAAAGTAGCTATAATCCTCATAATTATCAATAGTTTTAATAAGATTGATATTTATATTGAGATTATAGGGGTTAAGTATAGTAACAAGAGCTAGGGGTAGTCTATATTCTTATTATTATTAATATTATTATTAGTAGTAGTATTATTATAGGATAAAGAGAAAGTTAGTCTTCTATCGCTCTCTTTTATCTATAAGGGTGGCATTATTAAGGTATACTAGTAGTATTATTAGTAGCCAGCTAGTATGAGTCAACATCGTAAGTATTACTATAGTAAGTTTAATACTTCGAAGCTACTACTAATATATTAAGCTATAATTTACTATAGAGACTATTACATAGCTTATACTGATTTCTAAATTAAAGCTAAGTCTAAACTAAATATTGTACTACTAGGTTCTTTTTATTATATTTAGCTATAGAGATATATATAGGCTATAGTATATTGCTAGGTTTCTTTTATTATAGAGATTTAATACTAGGCGTTGTGTAAAGCTACCTACTAGGTAGGGGGCTAAATACGTAATACATTATTATACTAAATATACTATTAAAATATAAATAAAATACTTTAACTAACTAAACAAATACAAAAAGGTAGGATAGAATAATTAAATTAATCATAAATTTAGTCTAATTATATTAGATATCTATACTAATTATATAATAGATATAACAGCTCAATAAATTTAAGATTCTACTATTATAAGTCTTTAATAATAATATAAACCTCTAAAAGCTATAGGATAATACTTTATCTGAAGATAAATAATATTGAGAAACTTATTAGGCTATAATGAAAAGAGATTACATATTGCCTTTTACTTTTAAGATTAGAATTTAAATTATAGAGTATATTTTCAATATACTAAAACGCCTTATATAGAAGGATTTGATATAGATATTTGGAAATATAGATTAAAAATGTCAAGATAATACTTTATAAGTAACTATAATATAGAAGATTTATAATTTCCTTCTGATAGATTACTGTAAGAAGAATAATATATTTAAAATAGTATTATATTAATATTACTAATTCAACTTCTTAAAAAATATATAATACTTTATATTTAGTTACTATTACCCTATACTTAGAATATTATCTAAGCTTTACACTCTATATATAGATTTAACTATAAATTCTACCTAATAATAGCATTTATACTAATGCTAGCTTATAACTGTTAGATGTATTCTAATATTTAAAGAACTTCTATTTCTATTATTCTAGTAGAAGTAATAAGACGTTATATGATATTTCTATATACATAAACCGTATACAAATCGTTCTATAAATGTATATTTATTTTACCTTTTTACCCCTAGTAGTTCTAAAGTACATAAGATAAAGGTATAGAAACTCACCCTTTGATAGGATATTAGAAGTAGTTTAGACTATATATACTATAGTTATAGCGCCTCATATACTATAGCTATAGTAGTTAATATGCTATAGCTATACTATAGTATATACTATACTTTAGCCTATATATTATAGTTATAATATATTATATATTATAGCTATAATAACTTCCATATTATATTAAGGTATATATACTATAGTTATAACGCTTTATATATTATAACTATATTAGCCTAAATATTATAGTTATAACTAGAATTCTAGTAGTATAACTAGAACTCCAGTAATATAGTTAGAACTCTAAAATAATCCTTCTATATAAAAGCGTTAATATTTCTATAAATAATAGTTAGAAATAATTAATTATACTATTAATTGAATCACTATTTCTTCTTCTATTTAACTACTATTATTATAAATATTTTAAACAAGTCCTCATATTAAGAAAACTACTTTTATCATATTATATTTCTCCCGATTTTATAATTATCTATAATAATAACTTAACTATTAATTTACCTACCTATCTATCTATTCTAATAAACTATAAGCCTAACTCTTCTCAATCTGAAGACTCCATACTTTATTCTTTAAAGAATTACCTCTCTTATTTATTTATAAAAGTCGAACATTATAACAAAATCTACGAGAATCTCTACCTTTTTACTACTTTTATAGAAACCGAATACCTTGCTAGAATTACTTTACTTGTACGAAAGATCAACAACTTATTTCAACTCCTCTTAATTCTTTAGATATTCGAGATTTATTCTCAATCGACTACCTTTTCAAATTACTCTCAAGTTTATTTCCTTTTTGGCTTCAATTTATTGTAATAGTAAAAAGGTCAACTCATATGGAAAGTCAACTCCTTCTATCTCGAATTTTTCTTTCATTCTTAATTGATTTTATAAAGATAGAAAAATTAAATTTATTTAAAAAAGAAAAGGAAAATATTGAGATTGAGATTTCTAATTTTCAAATTTATTCTTTAAAGTTATATCTTTATTTTAAATATAAAAGAAGTATTTCAATCTTTTATTTTTATCTTTTTAAAAAGTATAATACTTTTTTATATTATATATTATTAGACTTTTAAATTGTTAGAAAAGCCTTTATAATCTATATATTCTAAATAATTTATTTTACTTTGATAAAATAGGTAACTCTAGAAAGATTACTATTTCTAAAATAGTAAGAAGTAGTAGTTATAAGGTTTAATCTATTTATATCAAAGTTCTACTTATTAAATAAAATAGTTTTATAGATATTATGAAACTTATTACTTCTAAAAGTAAGGATAAGAATAAAAGAACTATAGATTATATATAATTATATTATAAGGCTAGTTTTCTTTAAGGTATTAAAGATAATATAGATATTTTTCAAATATCAAAATATTTAAAAGAATTCTATAAGCCTTTAGGATTAACTAATGAATTCATAATTTATAAAGAGGTTTTTAATATTAGTTTAAGTGATTCTAATAATGTAGAAGAAGTTCTAAATAAAACTTAAAAACTAACTAATACTTTATTTCATGATAGATTGGATTTATCTAAGTAAATAGTTATAATATATATTTTAAAGAGCTTTAACTTTAATTATAAAGGTTTTATATTTTCTGTAACTTAAGACTTTAAGTCGAATAAAAAAACTTATACTTTAGTTTTTTCATTTTCTAATTTATTAGATAACTCTAGAAGAAGAAATAATAATTCAATTCATTATACTAAAACACTTAGAAAAAGAAGGATCTTAAAATTATTAAAGAATTATATAAAAAGTAGAACGGAATCTTTTATAAAGATTATAAGAAAATGAATTATATTAAAGAAAGTTACACCAATTTTTATCTAGAAAAGACTTTAGATTAGTAGAAGAATATCCCAGCTAAAGATATCAATAAAAGTAAGAAAAAGTCTAAAAAGAAGAATCCAGAATCTATTAATATTACTTTGGCTAGAACTAAAAGAATTACAAAGTAGAAGACGAGTTATTAGAAAATAAAGATGGAAAGATTCCTAAGTCTAAAGAATTTGTTTCTAAAGTTAGGAATCTTGATATATTCTCTAAAGAACAAAACATTTTTAAAGATATAGGAATTAACTAAAACCCCAATATAAAAAGTAATAATCAAAATTATAAAACTCTAGGTTTATTAAGAAGTCAATTAATTACTAGACATTCTAGGAGTCTAGGTAAAAGAGAGAATTATAAAGATATCTATTTTTACCTGAATATTACTATTACTATTTATATAGTTAAAAATAGATCTATCTTATTTTATATAAAACTAACTTTAAAATAGTTTAAATAGAGAAATTATAATAAATAAATAACATAGTATGTAGTCTGAATATAAATTATTGAAACATATAATGTATTCAAATTAGAATAAAGCATTCAAATACATATAAATAGAGCGGTTAGACTTTATAACATTTAGTATACCTATTTAGCAGGCTTTATACTATACTTAGTCTCATATAAATACTATAAATCTAATAAGTAGAATAATAGGAGATTCAAACATATCTTAGGAAATTAAATTCTTATAATAAAGAAAGTTTATTATATTATAGAATCAGGAGTTAATCTATTATCTTAAAGTAAGTGTAATATTTTAAAAATAATATTAATGTTCTAGAAATAACCTATATTATATAATATAAAAAAGATTTCTATTTTAATAGTACGATTTTAAAATAAATATTTTATATAGATTTAATATTTCTATTTTATAAGAGGGGCTAATAAGTTACTTTCTATTATAACTATAAGGAGATGTATTACTTTTTAAACTATAAATTTAGCCTTCTTACCCTTACTAATTGTTATAACTAGCTTTTAATTAGTCTAAATTCAAACTTCTTATAGTTATAATAAGTAGTATATTCATCTTATATTAATCTTTTTATAAATAGTAAATCACTAATAAGTTCTTTTATAATAGCTTTATATTCTTATGCCTTTATAGGTATATATAATTTAAATATCTAAAGATATTGAATTACTACTAATTACTAATATTCTATTTAAATATTTATTATAGTTTTAATATCTATAATTCTAATATCTTCTAGGCTAAGTTTTATATACTTTTAAAATAAACTTTTATACTATCTGTTAGATTTATTCTAATATTTAAAGAACTTCTATTTCTATTATTCTAATAGAAGTAATATGCAGTTCTACAATATTCCTATATGAATAAATCGTATAAAAATCGCTCTATAAATACATACTCATTTTACCTTTATACCCCTAGTGGTTGTTAAGTAAATGAGGTAAAGGTATAGAGGTCTACTCTTTTATAGGGTACTAGAAGTAGTTCAAGCTATATGCGTTATGGCTATAGTACTTCATATACTATAGTTATAGTAGCTAATACGCTATAGCTATACTATAATATACGCTATGCTTTAGCCTATACGCTATAGTTATAGCGTATTATATACTATAGCTATAGTAGCCTATATGTTATATTAAGGTATATATACTATAGTTACAACGCCCTATATACTATAGCTATAGTAGCCTATATATTATAGCTACAGCTAGAACTCCAGTAGTATAGCTAGAACTCCGAAATAAACCTTCTATATAATAACCTCAATATCTCTACGAATAACAGTTAGAAATAGTTAATAATACTATCAATCGAATCACTATTTCTCCTTCTATTTAACTATTATTATTAAGAATATTTCGAATAAGTCTTCATATTAAGAAAACTGTTTTTATTATATTATATTTCTCCTGATTTTATAGTTATTTATAATAATAACTTAACTATCAATTTACCTACCTATCTATTTGTTCTAATAAGTTATAAGCTTAGCTCTGCTCAGCCTGAAGATTCTATACTTTATTCTTTAAAAAATTACCCTTCTTATTTATTTATAAAAATCGAATACTATAATAAAATCTACGAAAATCTCTACCTTTTTACTATTTTTACAGAAACCGAATACCTTACTAGAATTACTTTATTTTTACGAAAAATCAACCTTATTCGACAAACTATATTAACACCTAAAAATCCGATTTTTCCACCTATTTCAGCTTTTTTTAACTCTTCGGATATTCAAGATTTATTCTTAATTGACTACCTTTTCGAATTACCCTCGAGTTTATTTCCTCTTTAGTTTCGAATTATTTTAATGGCAAAAGAATCAAAACATATAGAAAATCAACTACTTTTATCTCGAATTTTACCTCGATTCTCTATCGATTTTATTAAGAAAGAAATTAAGAAAGCAATTGAGAAAGAGAAGGAAAATACCGAGATTTAGATTTATTCTTTATTTTAAATATACTAAAACTTAGATTTATATCTTTATTTTAAGTAGAAAAGAAGGATTTTAATCTTTAATTTTTATCTTTTTAGAAAACGTAGTTTTTTACTATATAATATAACAAAAAACTACATTTTCTAAAACAATAAAAATCAAAAATGAAAATCCTTCTTTTCTATTTGAAATAAAGATATAAATCTAAATCTTAGTATTTTTTAAAATAAAGAATAAATCTAAATCTTAGTATTTTCCTTCTCTTTCTTAATTTCCTCCTTAATAAAATCAATTAAAAATCAAAGTAAAATTTAAGATAAAAGAAGTTGATTTTCTATATATATTAATTCTTTTACTATTAAAACAATTCAAAACTAAAGAAGAAATAAACTTAAAAGTAATTTAAAAGGGTAGTTAATTAAGAATAAATTTCAAATATCTAAAGAATTAAAAAGTGCTGAAATAAGTAGAAAAATCGGATTTTTAAATATTAAAATAGCTTATTAAATAAGGTTGATTCTTTGTAAAAATAAAGTAATTCTAGTAAGGTATTCAGTTTCTACAAAAACAGTAAAAGAATAGATATTTTCATAGATTTTATTATAATATTTAATTTCTATATAAATAGTAACAAAGTAGAGATTTTTATAGATTCTATTATGGTATTCAACTTTAATAAATAAATAAGAAGGGTAATCTTTTAATAAATAA
>QAPG01000590.1:0-17510 GCA_004366825.1 Colletotrichum spinosum
ACTTTTAATTACTTTAAATACTTTATTTTATTTATAGATAAGTATAGTAGATTTATCTAGGGAAGTTATTAAGATCTAAAAGCCCTAAAGAAGTTACTTTAGTTTTTAAAGAGTTTATTAATATAACTAATAATTATAATAGTAATAAGAGAATTAAAACAGTTAATATAAATAGTAGCTTTAAGTTTTCTAATAATAGAATAAAAAGTATCTATTTTAATAATAGTATAATTCATAATATAAAACTACTTGATACTTATAAGTCTAACAGTTTAATTTAAAAAGCTATAAGAATTATAATTAATAAAACTAGAACTTATTTCTATAATTCTAATTTGTTTTTATATTTTTAAAAATTAGCTATATTAACTTCTATTTATATTTATAATAAAACGCTTTATTCTTCTATTAAGTTCAAGATTTTATATAAGTTGAAAAATAAAAAGAAATTTTTTATTAGTAATATAAAAGTTTAAAATAATATTTATTACTATAAAACTATGAATAAATACTCTAAGAAGTTTAATTTAAAAGTAAAAAAGAATACTATAGTTACTTTTAATTATAACACCTATTTAGTTTGGGATTTTCAAACTTATAATACTATTTAACTTAGAAATATAAATATTCTTTAAAATTAATTTAATTCTTAATAAAAAGAAGAGTTATTTATTTTTAATAATACTATTATTATTTAGTCTAGTTAATTTAATAAAGAAAATAAGTCTAATTAGTTTAACTTTAATAATCTTTCTTAGATTTAATTATTATTAAGTCTAGTAGAGTTTATAATTCTACTAAAGATATTAGTTATTTTCTTCCTCCTAATAAAGTTAATAATAGTAATAGTAATTTAAATTCTTCTCCTAATAAAGAATTTAATAGTTTATCTATCATTCGTCCCAATAGGACTATAGATTTTGAGAACTTTAATAAAAAGTCTATTATATCTATAGAAATTCTTTTTTCAAATCTAGAAATTAAAAAAGGATATAAATAGTATTTATATCAAGAGAGTATATTCTTTATATTTAAAGATTATTCTTCTTTAGTCTTTTATACTGATTATAATTAATATAATTATAATAATAATTTATTTATTGATGAATATAGTGATTCTTATATTGTTCAATATATATTATTAGTTAATACTCTAGACAAACTAATTACGGTTTTAATAGTTATAGCTTTTAATCTAAGTAATAATTAGATTTGAATTATAAATAAAGAAGTTAAGTCTATAGAGTCTATAGAAGTTTAGACTATTATATTTCTTTTTGATATTTCTTTTATTAAAAAGAATAATATTAATATATTAAGGGGTAGATAGGTTTATAAAATAAAACTTAATAATTAGAACTTTAGTAATTCTATATATAAAGCTAGATAAATTACTTAAGATTTCAATTAGTATTTTAGTATTAATTATTTCGAAACTTTTAGTATTACTTATAAGTTTAAAAACTATAGATATATACTAATTATATCTATTTATTATAACTAGATTTTAATTTAATATAATATTACTACTATATTTACTGATATAAAAGTAGATAAAAAGATATACATTAAGTTACCTACTAGCTATATTTATAACACAGATTGTAAAAGTTTGATTTATAATATTAACTATAAGAATCAGCCTTTTATCTATTTATTAAATAACGCTTTATATAAATTAAATAAAGTCTAACATTATAATATTCATACTTAAATCTATTTTATATAAGACTAGTTTTAAAGTGTCTCTTTATGATAAAGGAATATTTATACTTAATATTACTCTTAATAAAAGTAAATATTCAACTATTTTAATATATTATATTAATAAAATACTATTAGAGGTTAATATTTCTACTACTTCAGAATATACTTATAGTAATCTTCAAGAAGATATAAAAGCCTAAGATTTAGGAAAGCTTAATATCTCTTTAAATAATAATTTAATTATTAACTATAAGAATAGGAATACTAAAATAAATTAGTTTAAATACACTAATAGAATTCTTATTGAATTGAAAAAAGGATATTTATAGTTTTAACATCCTAATAGATAATAAAGCTAAATTCTTTATTAATAAAGATAGTACTTTGAAAGAAGAAATATTCAAATATCAAAACGAAATAAGGGCTTTATTATATTTAGCCTTCAATATCAGACTAGATATGATTCTAACTATTACTACCTATTCTTAATTCTCTTTAAATCTTTCTAAAGAATACTTTATTACTTTTAATAAGATACAGGATTACTTGAAAAAGAACTCTAATTATAGATTAATTTATAATTATAATAATATTAATCTTTTTAATTTATTTGGATTTATAGATTTGAATGAGACTAGAGATATTAATAATAGAACATCTACTTCGGTATAAATACTTTGCTTAGATGTTTATAGTATTATAAATTATAGTTTAACTAAGTAAAGAATAATACCTTTATCTATTTATAAAGTTAAATATATAACTCTAGTAGATATTACTAAAGAGAGTATTTATTTATATAAGAATTATAGGTTTATTAATAAAACTTTAAAATTTAAAGCTATTAATAAGCTAGTTATCTTTATAGATAATTAATTAGTTGAAAAGCTTATTAAAAATACTAAATTCTATAGAAAAGCTAAGTATATTAATATTTATTATTATTATATTAGAAATCTTATTTGAGATAATTAGATTAATCTCTATTATATTAATATAAATAATAATATTACTAATCTTTTAATGAAGCCTCTAGGCTAAATTAAATCTAATAATATTATTAAGAGGATTTTATAGAATAATCTTAATATTTAGCCTTCTTATAAAGGAAATAGTCTTAATAGTCTATTTTCTGAAAATTAATCTTTTCCTTCAAAGTATTCATTAATTTAAAGTTTTCTAATGTTTCCTTATTTATTTTTAAGTCTTTTCCTTTAAATCTTTACTAATATTAAGCTTTTTGAATTTTAATCTTCCAAAATTCTCTATTTTCCCTATGTGATATTTAGAGTTTTTACTACTTTTTAAACTATAAAAGACTTATTTATCTTATATACTTTAAGGGGGGATATTAGAATTCTAACTAATTAACTATAACTTATATTTATCTTAATACCTTATTTTAAATACATAAGGGCTTAAGTATTCTTTATTACTCTTATAACCCTATATTTTCTATTTATTATAGAAAATCAATTATTAGAGTTAAAGTTGTATTATTCTAATTATTTATATTCTAAATTAATTAAATTATCATATCAGGATATTTAGTAAATAGACTACTTAGTAGCCTAAGTATAATAAAGCTAAGAGTTCTATATATTATAAGGTTAATTGTTGTAAAAATAGATTCTATTGAGATATTAATACTGCGAAGTTCCCTACTTCCTATAGAATTAGAACTTCTTGTTATTATTACTTTTTATATTAATATTAGTACTATTTTCAGATATCATTCTAAATAACCTATTATTTAATAATTGAGAGTTGTCAATTCCCCTTGACCTTTTACTAGTTACTTATTACTAGTTTAACAAATCTATATTTCTAATAATAGAAAAGGACTATTTATCTTATACTTTATTCTAAATCCTTCCTAATTAGTCTTTTCCCTTTCTCTAAAATCTAAAATCTAGTTTTATACTAATACTATTCGTTCTCCGGATCATTAATAGAATTTAAGCTCTTTATCTTATTATTACAATAAACCTATTCTAAAACTAAGTTAATAATATGAAATTATATTTCTCTAGGCCATTCCTCATTATATATTTCTAAATCTAGTCATCATAGTATCTCTATATTCTTTATTATAATAGAATACTTTATAATAAAGTTTCTATGATCTTATAACTGAAATAATACTTACTATTATTATATTACTATTGCTGTTTACTCCAAAATAATATTATTAGTCTAATTTAATAATATATCAATTAAATATAAAATATAATATTCTATAGCCTTCTAACTATCCCACCATGTACTATTATCAGTCACGTCATACTATAGGGTATGTAGTAATTATACGTATTACTATATATATAGTAATATGCCTTCTATATCCTACTAGCAATAGATACTAAATACCTAGTATTATTTCTAGTTAAATATATAGCAATTGGTAAGTAATTATTATATTATAAATCTTAAGCTTTATATAGTACTATATATTATATAATATAATAATAATAATAAATAATTAGAACACTACTTTATATTTATAGAATAGGATTATATATAATATATATTACCCTCTAGATAAACGAATACTAATTAGTAGTTAATCCTTTTGTTACTATTACATTATAAATTAGTGAAGTTTATTATAATAGAAGAAATAATTATAAAACCCTATATTTAAAGTCTATATAAAATAGAAAATCATAAGACTTATTACTTAAATATTTTAGACTACCTTTTACTTAAAGATCTTATTAAGAATCTCAATATTATATACTAAGCATTTATAAATCTTACTATTAGAGAGTTAACTATATATTCTTATTGTAATTTGAAGTAAAATACTCTTTATAATACTATTAACGAGTTAATTATATATTTAATGTAGTTACTTACTAAAATATATTTAGTAAATATATTAATGTTTCAGAATACTATTAGACCTTTATAATATTAGAAGTTTTAGTATTTCTGGCCTCTTATTCTTAAGAGACTTCTAAGACTTTTTAAAAATACTTCTTTCTATTTCTTTCCTTTTTATAAGTCTAATAGAAAGTAATAATACTACTATATTTCAAGAAATCCTTAATTTCAATAATAATATCCAATATAATACTTAAAGTTAAGAAATTACTTTTGAATACTTTAAAGCTCCTTAAAATAATAATATTAAAAATAAGTATTATATTACTTATAAAGCTCCTCTACTATATAGATACTGACCTCTTTAAGAATATTTAAAAGATTAATTATACTAATTTATTGATAAATTAAATTACTAAAATCGTAACTTTCTTAGTTTATTATTCAACTTTATATAAGTATATAGAGGTATACAATTAAGAATTCTTTCAAATATTTTAGGGAGATTTTAAAATATAATTGAAATCTATCTAGCAACTTAATAATATTATAATAGTTTATTACTCTTACGACTATTCTATTTACTTTAGAATTAAAATTAATATAAATAATATCTATATATATAATCTTTTCACCTAACTTATTGAATAGGAAGACTTTAATATTTAGAATAATCATAATATTAAAGATCTTAGGAAATAATATCTAATCTTTTATATAAACCTTAAATACTTCCTAGAGTTCTTTGAAGATATTATTTCTATGAAATAATATATTAAATTACTTCTCTATACGGCTAAACTTAAGGCTTATTAAGTAGTACTTATTATAACCTTTCTATAAGTAGCTAAAGCGGGATAATAACAGTATAACTAGTTAACTCTTATATTTCTAATATTAGTATTATACTTCTAAATCTCTTTTTTAGTCTTATTTATATATAATCTTCTTAATATAAAGCTTTTCTATATGTAAGAAGTATACTATAAGTATAATAACTTATAGTTTTTAAAGTGATTAAAATACTTCTTATATTTCTTCTATTACTCTTTTTAATAATACTATAGTTAGATATACTATAGGCTTTCTAAAACTATATAATAAGAGTATAAAATATAATAGAAACTTATATAATATATTTCAAATAAAGATCTATATCTCTAATAATTACTACTTTAAGCTTAATATTCTATACTACATATAAGCTAGTATGTTTTTAATTAAACTAAAATATTAAACTCTTAAGTATTATTCTAAGTATTTAAATAACTCTAACTTTAATTTATAATTTAAATAATAACTCGCCAAATTGAAAATTACTTTACAAATAATATACATTAATAGTTATACCTTTCTAATTAGTAAAATATTACTTTTTGAAGTATTATAACTAAAGACTCTAAGACAATAAAACGGAAGCTTTTAAAACCTTTATATTTAAGTTTATATATATTTAGAAAGCCTTTATACGAAATATCTATGTAGATATAATATTCTACTTTTAGTTTATAAGTATATGTTATAATATATCTAAATACCAATTAACTTTCTTTAGCTTTATAGCAACTTCTTAAGATTTCTATAATTAATTAAAATTAACTATAAGTAATACTATATTAATCTAAAAGTCATTATATACTTCGAATAAGAGAAATAATAATTTAAAGTAAATTAATAATTAGTTTCAAGTTAACTCTATATATAACTCACCTTAAGAATACTTAAAAAGTATTATATTATAAGATATTTAATATTCTATCTATACTGCCTTAAAATACTTATATTTATCTATATCAAATATAACTTATTCTTTTTATATAATTATATATAGCTATTTAAATAAGAAGTATTATATATATATATTAAAATAAGTTACTAGTTTATAAGATATATCCTTGAGAAGAAGTATATTCTATTTCATTAGTATAAATTGAATACTAATCCTAAAGTATATTCTATAGTAGTATATTAAACCTTCCTTATAAATTATAAAGATATTAATAGTCTGAATAATAATATGAAGAAGTGTCTTTAAAATAATAAGTTTAATATTACTATTATATAAGATTATATATAATATAACTTTAATATAAGACTACTCTTTCTTCTAAATAGTTTTTAATATTATTTCTTACCAAAAGTCTTATTATGCTTAATAAAAGTAAAATTATAAGAATCTTTTAAAACTAAATAATATTCTATATTCTTACTTAAAATAGTACTTCTAATAGTACAATTATTAAAAAGAACCATACTATACCTCTTATATCTATATTTATACTTAAAAGCTATTATTTTAATTGATTTCAAAAATATCTTATTCAACTTAAATATTACTAACTTCTCAACTACTAGATACCTTTAATTTATCATATTTAAATAAATAGTTGATCTTTCTATAATTATTATATTTTATATAGTATTATATAATACTTCTTTTCTATTCTATTTTATAAATATAGATTACTTCAATATTATCTTTAATAATATCTATAATTAGTTCTATTAAAATAAGAAGATTATACTAATTATTTTGAAATAGGAGTATCTGTAGATATTCTTTAATACGGAGAAAATAACTATTTCTATATACTTTATAGAAATAGGAATATAAAAACCCTACTACTATCTTAAATATCTAATTATCATATATTTCTATAATACGCTTAATAAGATAGGATATTTAGTTAAATATTACACTTTTAAGATACTTATGAGATATTATTAATAGTATTAAATATGTAGTATAGTCTTTTTATATTTTTATTTTATGACTTATAGTAATATTGACTCCAACTTTAAAACTATTATCAATATCATCTATATTAATAGCTGCCTTATATTCTATATTATTAGTACTAAAATAGTATTTGATACTATTTAATTCTTATTAAATATCTTGGTAAATATAATATGGGAGACCCTTAAAGTATACTACATTGATAATATTAAAGCTGTTCCAATTATATTACTATTACTATAAATATAATATTTCAATCTGAAGATTTTAGATTAGAAATAAAAGTAATAAGATTAATAATCTATATTATTCTAATTATAATATATAATAATATTAATGAAGTTAAATATCATTAAATATTTCTCTACTATATATATAAGCATTATTTTATTAACATACTTATTATTACTTAAGAAGTATGTCTTTAAGTAGTATATAAAGTAATTGATATTATTATTAAACTAAATAGCTTTATATTTATTCTACTTATTTTTAGAATATATTTCTATTCTATAGAAGATTTAGTTCTCTCTCTAGATATTATGATTAAAATCTATACTACATTTAAGGCTATCAAAGAAATCTATTATAAATATATTGAATATATTATGAATACTATTTAATAATATATAATAGCCCTATAACTTCTTGAATTATAATCTTTCTATTTTAATCCCTTATATAAATATAATAAGAAAAGAATAACTAGTAAGACTTATATTACTTCCTTAATATATAGAATAAAATATATCTTTTTAAATACCCTTATGATCCTTAAGAGGTTTAATCTATTACTATAAAACTATATTTCATAAATAGCTAAGAAATCCTATTAGATAATACTTTTAGAATACTAAGACTTAAAAGTATTTATAAGAAATCTATAAATACATTAATTGTTATTATAAGAAATCTAATATTTTATAAAAATATATATTCTTAGAAGAATACTTTGGTTTTATCTATAGCTGTCCTTATAAAACTTTAAAATATTTAATCAATACTATAAATTACTATTATTATAAATAACAATAATATTACTATTACTAATATTCCTAATAATAATCCCCTTCCTATTGAAATAGTTAGTAATCTATTATTTTACTTTTAAATACTTTAGGTCTAACTAATTTCAAGTCTTATAATTCATAAAGATAATGTATCTTCTCTGAAGTCTAACTAATAGCTTTACTTTGTAATATATTCTATAACTAAAGAATGATTAGATATTATATTAATACTTAACTTCTATAAAGAAATATTATTATGACATTTAAACTACTATTTAAAAACTTCATTAATAAGAGTATTAAGAGTATTATTATTAATAGTATTATAGAAATTGTCTAATATAATTCTATCTTCTATATAAATTACAAATATTTTAAATCTTATGTTATTAATAAAAGTAAGAAGAAAAGTAGTAATAGAATATATAAGAAGTTAAGACTTATAATTTACAATTGAAGAAATAATAATAACTTTAAAGTTTTAATATAATGACTAATAATTTAATATAACAACTAATAGTTCATTTTAATTATAACTTATACTCTCTTCTAATATAATAATATAATAGTATAGCTCTAAAATATTATATTGATTTATATTTAAATTAGAATACAACTTATAAAATATATTATACCTGAACTACCTTTAGATTTCAAAAATTAATACCTCCTAGACTTTATTATAATTATTATTGAGTTACTATATAACTTGACTAAAACTAATATTTACTAATAAGTAATTTACTCTAAGTATTATCAAGAATAATTATAAATAGAAATATTAATATACAATTTATACTTCTTTATCTTATATCTTAAAACTAATACTTTTAGCTTTATAAATATATAAATTAATAGTACGTTTAACTTTTCAAATACCGCTTTCTTATATTATACACATAAAGACTTCTGAAAAGCTTTATTTAGATTTCGATTTAAAATAGTCTTCTTAAAAGTAATACTACTAACATTTAACAGAAATATCTTATTACTTAGTAGTAATACTTTCTACTTATACTAAAGATGTTAAGAATAAAAACTAGCTTTTATTAATATAAGTATAATATTTAAAATACTTAAAAGGACGTATATTAAATAATTTATATATAGGATATATGTTACTTTAATATACTAATTTGAAGTACTATTTAACTTCTCCCGTATAGTATAAAAATAATAACCTTGAAGCGATAATATTATTATACTTAATAAATACTTCAAGTAGTAAATTAAATATTTTAACTATAGTCTTGATTTTATACGATTTAACTTTTTTAAGATATATTTTTATATCTTTTCTCATACTTTATTTATTAAGAATACTAACTTCTTATTTCAATCATAAATTATAATAATCTTAAGTTAAAAGACTACTATGGAAAATGACTAATTCAACTTCTATAGAAATCTTATATACTACTTCTCTATTAAAAGTACAAGACTTGTTAGAAATATACTTATTTCAAAAGTTTATATTATAATGATTAACATAAACTGTAATTATTTTTTAATTATATTACTTAAGAAGACTTTTACATATTGAAAACCTCTTAAATTATAACCATTATATATACTAATTTATACTTACTCTTTAAATACTTTATAAAACCTAATATTATTAGAACGAAGTACCTTATAATTAATATTAAAATATCAAAATAGCTATATAAATACTACTAATTCTATAAGATATAGTAAATTAATAGAAGTAATACTGTCACTTACACTTTTATGAAAAGTACATTAATTTATACCTTTAAGAGATTTCTCAATTCAAACTATATAACTATTTGAATAGAAAGATAAATAACTTAAATAGAATAAATAAGTAACTATTTAAGTATTATTAAAGTAAAAGAAATATAGATTACCAAAAGTACTATTTTTTATATAGATAGACAGATACTAAGATACATAGTAAAAAGAAAAACTATTAGTATTAGTTATATTATACTATAAGGTATATAGTAATTATATATACTACTATATATATAGCCGTATACTTTCTATATCCTATTAATCATAAATACTAAGTACCTAATACTAACTATAGCTAAATATATAGTAATTAGTAAGTAATTACTATACTATAGATCTAGAGCCTTATATAGCGCTAGCTATACGCTATATAATATAGTAATAATAATAAATAACCAGAACACCACTTTGAACCTATATAATAAGATTATATATAGCATGTATTACCCTCCAGATAAACCAACAACTATATATAGCATTCATTTATCTTTCAGAGCTAGAAATACTAATATTTATACGAATCCCATAGTAGTATAAACTTGAAAAAAGATGATTTATAAATAACTAATTTATATAATATATAATTATTAGATACTACTTCTTATAATAAGAACCTGCTTAATATAAAAAAGAAAATTCGTAATCTAATCCATAGTCTTTTTAATTTACTTAGACGATATACTAATATATAATCTACTATATCCAGATCCCTATATATTCAGTCTAAGTATATAAGAAGTTATTTAGATTATATATACTCTAGAAGCTACTACTTCTATAAAGCTCTATTATACGTAACTAAACCTTTATATCTAAATATAAGTTAATAAGATACTAACTCTCTTAATTATTCATGATAAATGTATAACTAGTCAAAACCTTAGTGTTTTTCTATTAATCTATAAAAAACCTTTTTCTTCTTTTTTATATAACTTTATTTTCCTTTCTCTAGAATTATATAACTTCCTATTCTATACTTACTATAATACTACTATTTTACTACTTTTCTACTGTTATTTCTCTTTTTTGTACTTTCTTTATTATTATATCTACTACTACTATTACTAGGTCTAGACCCTTTGTTAATAACCTCTCCTATTACTACATTCTTTCTAAGTTTACTATTTATACCCAAAAAAGCTTTATTATTAAAAGTAATTCTAATAATAAAGAAAACTAGCTCTTTAATATAATTATCTCTATTTACTTTAACTATTACTTGAAATGTAACATAAGTAATTTCTCCTCAACCTATATATTAAGTGATAGCTAATCTTATTATAAACATTTCAAATTAAAGAATACGTAGAAACAAAGTTCTTATTTCTTTACTACTAGTTATAAACTATATATTACTGGTTATTAGGTTGATTATGTAACTATAATTAGTAAATAAGTTATTATTATTATAATCATTACTAGTAATAAAAAGTATTACTAAAAACTATCATGTTTCTATTTTCTTTACTAGAGTCTTTTACTATAGCCTAATACTATAATGAATATTTCTATTATTCTTAATAAGTAGCTTTAAGCTTTATTACTCTGATATTTACTATTCTTCTTTACAATAAAAAGTCTTCATATTCACTTTTACTTTTACTCCTAAGTCACTTATTACCAGTTTTAATAATATTATATAGATAATAGTAAGTTTGTCCTTTTTCTTTTTCTTATTTTTCTTATATTAACCTTTTGATAATAAATTAATATAATATATTCTAGTAGCTATATGATATTCTACTAATATTATAATTATAACCTTAGTTTTATTAATACTAGTTTACCTATCTATTAGTACTAGATAATTACTACTTCTCACTGATACTAATAATACTTTACTTATAAAATAATTTAATTTATTACTACTCTTAGTGAAATAAAAGAAAAGAAGTAAGATAATAGTAAAAGAAAATAAGAATACTAGGAATATAAGGAAGAATAAAATAATACTAATTCTTTCATTCAATCTATTTATTTAGTATTTAAAAAGCAGGTTTTATGATTAGTTATATATGTTTCCTAGAATGTATTATATTACTAAAATTAAAGTTTATATAACTTTAATTTGATAGTAAACTAATATTAGTTCATTATTCTTTTTAATATCTTTCTAGTATAATTTAAATTACAACATAGCTTTATTATTAATTAAGATTTCTCAGAGTTTCTATACTAGAGTATTATAGTTTTTCTATTTAAGTAATATATTATAGATATATCTTTACTTCAAAGTATTCTTTATTACTAATATCCTTTTTAACTTTATATTTGTATTGGGACTTACTATTTTCTTAAGTAAAGTTTAAAATAAGATTAAAATATATATCTATATATTACTAGGATAATAACAAGCTATCTTCTACTTCTTTAATAAAGTTAATATAGAATTTGAAAGAAATATTTACAGAGATATCTAATATAATATTTAGTAAACTTAATATGTTAATAAACTAATATTTAGACATAATCTAATTAAGTCTTTTACTTAACTTATTTATCTCAATATAGTTTCATAATAGTTTTACTTTAGATTTAAATTAGAGCTTCTTAGCTAACCATTATACTCTTCTTATACTTATCTTATTATATTATCATATATATACTATTACTATTCAAACTCTAATAATACTATGTTTAAAGTAAAATAAGAATACTGAAACTTATCCTAAACTACAATAAATAGTTTATTCTATTACTTAAAAGTATAGAATAAGTATAATATTAAACTTATTTAAGAGTTTATTTAAACTTGGATTTAGTCTTCAAAAGGTTTTCATTATTCAATACTAGTTAATATTTAGCAATAGAAGCTAGCTATTGAATTATAAGAAAATAATGTATATTCAGAGAAATATTTTAAGTTTAAGTATTACTTTCTCTATTTTATTATTTATCTATAGGTAGAATAATATTAATAATAGTTATCATATTCTTGTTAACTAGTAAGGTATTATCTAAACAATAATAACTATTAGGTTAAATATAGCATTAAGGTAGCTAAAACTATAGTATTAGGTAACTAAATAGTCAACCTACGTATTTAAATTATTAAGGATAGAAAGACTATTATATAGATTTATCTCTATAGTATATAGTATATATATAAATATTATAACATAGATATAAGTATTATAAATAGAAATAACTAATTATATACTATTTATATAATGCATTAGTTATACTATTTACTAGTTATAAACTAATACTAATTAGTAATGTTCTATTACTATTAATACTACTTACTACTATCTAAATATCAATTAATAAGAGATAATCTAAGAAGATAAGATTATAATATATTTTAAAGATATCTCAAGAAATGTATATAGTAAAAATAGATAATTTGAAATTATCATAACTATATATTACCCTAAGATATTAATACAACCTCTAGGAGCTTATATATTAAAAATAGAAAAGGAAGTAAAGTTATAATAGCCTATTAACTTAATCTTATATATACTTATCATATAATAAATTCATGACTTAGATTTCTACTAATTTATTAAGATAAGAGTATAATAATAAATATAATAAGATTAACATAAATAAGAGAGAAGGACTTATAGTTAATTACTATTCTTTATTCTTATCCTTTAATGTTGTATATATAGTTAATAAGTAGAAAGATAATAAGAGATTAATTTAATAATTATAGTAGTATAATCAGCCTTCTCCTAATAATGATAACCTAAGCATTAAAAGCTATCTGATCTTTAGAGTTTAAATTATAATATTCAAATTAGTTTAAATTATTATACTAATAAGAAAAAGGAATCTTAGAAAACGAGTTCTATTGTATTAGATAAAGAAGTCCTAAGGAGTAATATTAAAGGATTAGTGATATAGAATAATAATAGATATTCTTATAATATTTCCCCTCTATATATAATATATCTATAGTAAGTACCTTATAAAAATATCTAGTAAACTAGTAAGTTTATAATGTTATAATAAATAATACTAAAGTTAAAAATATTATAAAACTATTATCTATTATTCCTATTCCTGAGTATTCTCTAAGTATTTATTTATATATTAATAGTATAGAAAACTAACTAATATTACTTATTAATAATATAAGAAGTATAAAAAGGGTATCTGATTATATAACTACCTAATTGAACATAACTATTATATACTTTAGATATCTAAGAAAGAAGATGTTCAAAAGTTAATAATAAGATTTGAAATATAAAGAAGAAGAATAATTATAAACAATAGTATAAGAAAAGAGTAATTTATATTAATTAGATAAAGTAAATATTACTATTTATTTAATACGTATAATAACTCCTATTCTTAAATCTACTTTCTATAATATATTAGGAAGAAGTATAATTCTATATATTAATAGCTATGTATAATAATAATTAATAATACTGATTCTTTATCTCTTGTCATTTCTATCTACTATTAGTAATATATTTTTATAGTTATAATGAAATAGATTGAATTAATCATTATATTAACTTTAACTTCATTCCTAATTCTAATTAATTATGTTATTATATATATATTATTAAGTATATCTAATTTACTTAAAAGGTTTTTATCAATTCACACTAGAAGACATATATAAGTTCTATTAGAAGGAAACTTCTATTTAATAGTTATAATCTATCTAATATATATATATATATATATATTTCTAAAGGTATAATTATTAGAGAAATATTTATAATGAAACTATAATGAAGTTATATTAATTATAAGTATTCTCTTAATTTATTACTTTGAATTATATCTTCTTCTTTAGATTTAATTAATAAGTTTAAAGAAATATAGAATGATTAGAATATAGTAGTTTATATTAATAAGTATAAGAAAGTATTCTAGTAGATTAGGATAAAAGTACTAATTAGTATATATTAGAAAGTTATATCTAAATAGTAAGGAGAATAAGTTCTGTTTTCTAATAGAAATATAAGTATTAATAATACATATATTTACTATTATATAATAATAAAGGAAGAAGAAAACATCTAGTTTAAAACTTTATAAAGTATTGATTAAAAGTCTTTTTAAAACTAAGAAGAAAAATATTTTAATATCTAGGAAGAGTTATACTATAAATATTTAGAAATTAACTTATCAGTAGAAAGAATATTTCTTTTACAAATAAAGAAATTATAGTGTGTTATATATTTAGCCCCCTACCTAGTAGGTAGCTTTATATAACGCATAATATAAAATCTATTAGAGTTCTAGCTGTTTAGCTATTACTCATTTATCCTAATAACCCATTTTAGGTAAATAAAGGCTTGAGTATACTTTATTACTCTCATAACCTTATATTTTCTATTTATTATAGAAAATCAATTATTAGACTTAAGGTTATACTATCTTAGGTATTTATACTCTAAATTGATCAAGTTATAATATTAGAATATTTAGTAAATAGACCACTTAGAGGCCCGAGCGTAGCAGAGCTAAAAGTTGCGTATTACGTAAGGTTAACCTTTCTGAGAATAAACTCTATTTAGATATTAATACTATAAACTTCTCTACTTCCTGTGGAATTAGAACTTCTTATTATTATTACTATTTATATCAATATTAATACTATTTTTAGATATTATTCTAAAAAACTTATTTTTTAATAATTAAGAGTTATTAATTCCCCTTAACCTATTACTAGTTCAATAGGTTATAAGACTAACTTTATACTAACTTCTCTCTTTATATTATATCCCTATCTATTCTTATTATCAATATCAACATCTTTATCTTTATTAATACTTATTCAGATAATACTAGAATCTATACTAACTAACTCTAAGTCTTCTACTATTTATCTATCCATATAAAACCTCTCTTAATTATTTCTTTAAAGCTCTATAGCGTATTCTTTTTATACGTACTTTAATTAACTAACTAATTCTTCTTATTAATTAATCAGTTTAATACTAAATAAATCTATAAAGAAATTAGACTAATTAGAATAATAAGCTTACTACTAAGTTAGTAAAAGAGATAGTTAAATAGTAGAAGCTAAAAATCTCTTATATCTTAAGTCTACTGAAACTTTTTATAAATTAGAATCTTAAGTCTACTAAAACGTTCTTAGATTAAGATTTTAAGTCTATTATAACTTTTATAAATTAGAACTTTAGATCCTCTTAGAGTTTTATAAAAAGAATATCTCTTATAAGATTTAAACTTTAGACTACTATAAGTTATAAATATATTAACTATTAATTAACTATTAAGCTATATTCATACTGATTTTTTAATTAATAATAGTCTACTAGAGTTAGTCCCTAAGTATTTAAATCTTACTTCAGGATTTTATTTAATTCTTTATTAAACAACTACTTTGCGTTTTAAATTTTTATTAAAGGCTATAAGTAACTCTAAGTTATATTCTATCCTAAAGTTAAAAAAGACTTAGAATTATAGTACTTAGTCTATTTATAAAAAAGTTTTACTTATTAGTAACAATATTTCTATAGATTTAATTAAACTTATTTCTTCAACTAATTCTAATAAGTATTATAAAACTCATAGTTATATATAATTAAACTATAAAAATAATCCTTTAAGAATTATTAAAAGTAATATTAATATTTTTAATATATTTAGTTATTTAAAAAGCCTTTATAAACTAACTAGTTTTTCTAATAAGTTTCTTATTTATAAGAAGCTTTTTAATACTACTCTTAGTAACTTTAAGTTTATAAAAGAAGATCTAAATAAGATAAAAAAACTTATTAATAATATCTCTTATAATAAAATTGAATTATTGAATTAGATTACTATTGATAATATTCTAAATAGTCTAGATAAAAATTATAAAAGCTTTATCATTTTAGTTATTTAGAATTTTAGATTTAAAAAAGACTTTTATAAATTAAATTCCTTATTCTTTAATCTATTAAATAAGTTTAAAAGAAAAGCCTATACCTTTTTAGTTAATCTAATAATTAAGAAGGAGTTTGAGAATACAATTATTGAGAAGTCTTCTCTTAACATTATTAAGAAACCTTAGAAGAAATAGAAAGATATTTTCTATAATTATTATAAAACAACTAATCATATTAAAGAAACTATTTTAGTTTTTACCTTAAAAGAACTTCTATTTAAATAAAATCTAAAAGTTCTCCTAAAGCTTCTTCTAAAAAGGATAAGACTAATAACTCAAATTAAATTAATATTACTTTAATACTAATTAAAGAAATTTCTATTACTAAAAATCTTATATAACTTAATAAAAATACTAAAGAAGAAGAAGAAGATAAAGAAGAAAATACTAAATTTAAAAATATAACTCTAATTTAACTTTCTCTTAAAAAAATTATTACTAAAAGAACTCTGAATATGTTAATCTCTAAAAAGATTAAATAAAATAGGAATTCTATTAAATAGTTTAAAACTATTTTATTCTTTATTAATACTAAAACTACTATTTATATAATATAAAATTATACTTTTTTAATTAATAAAACTAGAATTCTTTTACTTAT
>QAPG01000591.1:0-17578 GCA_004366825.1 Colletotrichum spinosum
TCTTATAGTATATATATATTTATTTAATTAATATATTATTAAATATTCCTCTTATAGAATTCTAACTAATATTATAACTAATATATTTAGTAATAAATATCTATATTTTATTTTTAAAAATATTATAGTTCTTACTTATATATTTATTACTTAATTAGTATACTTTACTAAATAATATTTTAATCTTCTTATAAGATTAACTAAAGATAATATATTATTTTAGTAATATTTAGTAGCTTCTTTTAAAATATATATAAAGCCTTAGAAGTCTTTATAATCCTTCTTAATATTATTCCTTCTAGTTAGAATTATCTTTTATAATAGAAATCTATATAGATATAATTATCTAGTTATTTAATTTAACTAGCTATAAGCTTAGTATTAATATATTTCTAATAGCTAATATTAATAGTATTATTTATATTAGAATTATTTCTACTCTTAAGCTTTCTAGTATAGAAGGTTATTATTATTTAATAAGTATAAAACCTCTAATCTTTAAAGATTATTTAATATATCTTAAATTCCTCTTAATTTCTTATTTTAAATAGTAATAGCTCTTCTAGTTAGCTTTAGTACTTTCGTCTATCTATTAGTCTAGTATATCCTTATTAAATATTTCTACTAATTTCTCTTTTATAATCTCTTTACTTATAGGGAAATATATTCTTCTACTAATAAAGTAATTTTTAAATAAGTATAATACCCTTCTGTCTATTATATTAAAATATACTTCTTCTTAATCTTAAATAGCTTCTTAATAGGTATCTTATAAATCTTTAAAATAGAAATCCTATTTCTTCTATACTTATATATAATAATAAATATATATATTATTAATATTTATATCTCTATTAAAAAGTATAACTTATTCTCCTTATTAATTAGATATAACCTTCTAGTATATACTAACTAGTATTTTTATCTTAAGTTATTAGAATACTTTCTTATATTTATTAATATAAATTATTATATTCTAATTATTTTATACCTCTCTAGGATTATTAATAAGATCTAGAGAAGAAGATATAGTTTAGAATAATAAATTAGAAGAATATCTATAGTTAGTATAATTTTACTATATTTTAATTATAAGTATTTCTCTAAAAGCTATAACTTTAGAAATATACATACTTATTAGATAAATTACTACTATTAAATAGAAGTTTATGTTTCATAGAATTCTATATATATCTTTTAATTAGACTTCTTAAAGATCTCTTAAAAGAAACTTTATTTAATTATTATATTTAATAATATACTTCATAATATTTATAAGGTAATATAATTAGGAGTTAGGAGTAATATTAAAATTAGTATTATTATTAAGTTAATCCTCTGAGTTATAGTTATATATTATAGCTATATAAATATATTATTAATAATAGAGAGAAATAATAAGGAAAAAAAAATAAGTACTATAAGTTATTATTATATATATTTTTTAATATATAGGTAGGAATATCTATCTTTTCTTATTAATATATATCTTCATTTTATATATTATTTCTTTTATTTATCTTTCTTTTTTATACTTTAAATCTTATTATTAATTAATAAATATCTTCTTCTTATTATAATTATCTATATAGTACTTAAGAGATATATTAGAAATATCTATAGTCATTTTATATTATTAGCCTTTCTATATTAATATTTAAAGTTTCTTTACTTAATAAATAAAATTCCTTTTTAATTCTTCCTTTCCTTATCATAAAATAACTTATTTACTAAGATTTAAATCTTAAAGTTTGAATAATTTCTAATCCTTAGGTTGTTATTACTATTAAGGTTTTTATTATAAAATATACTATAATCTTATAGTTATTAAGTTAATTTCTTGTTATCTTTCTACTTACTAAATATATATAAAATATCTAAAAATAGTAGTAAGAGATAGTAGTTTATTTACTATAGATTTGTTTCTTTTATTCATATTAATATCTAATATATTTATTACTATACCTTTACTTCAATACGTTAGTATAGATTTAAGTTATTAGTTTATTATATAATAAATATAAATAATATTAAGTTAATAGGTTATTATAAGTTTACTTCTTTTTCCTATTTCTATTACATAGGCTTCTAGAGGTTATATTAATATCTTAAGATAATATATAGTTATAATAGCTTTAAGCTTATCTATTTTTACTATATAAGCTTCTAGAGACTTTCTTAAGAAGTATTATAATCTTATCTCTTTAGGTTTTTCTTTATTAATCTATAGTTAAATAGTAGTAAATAGTATTAATAGTAGTAAAATACTACTAATTAGTATTAGTTTATAATTAGTAAATATTATAATTAATTAATTGTATAATTAGTATATTACTAGTTATCTTTAATTATAATATTTATATCTAAGTTATAATATATATATATATATACTATATACTATAGAGATAAATCTATATATTAATCCTTCTATTCTTATTAGTTTAAATAAGTAGGTTGACTACTTAGTCACTTATTACTACAGCTTTAGCTACCTCGGTATTACATTTAACTTAATAATTAAATACTTAACTAATATATTATAACTATAATATTACTCGCAATAATAGTTCTTATAATAATACGTTTCTAAATAGTTTTCTAATAAGTTATAAAAATAATATAGAGAGTAATACTCTATATGGTACTTACTATATAATATATATATTAAATATAATAGCTAAAGTTATTATAGATAGATCTACTAATACAATAGTAGAAAGTAAAGATATAGTTAAGTTTAAAACTATTACTATAATTAATAATTATAGTAAAACTATAGATCGATTATCTATTACAGAAAAACAAAGAATAACTCAAACCGAACTAAGTGAATATTAAAAAGTCTAAGTTCTTAAATTAGCATATTATAAATTACTAATAGTACATATAAATAATATTAATACTATAAAGAGAATATTAATTCTTCTGAGAAATAATAATATGTTATATAAATGTTATAAATTTATTTTATAGTATATAAAAAGGAAAAAAGGATTTTCTATTAATAATTATAAAACTAAGATTCCACTATTAAAGTCTTATATATAAGTTATTGTTACATAAACCTAAATATTTTTTATTTATTAATTAATCTATTATGATGAGTAATGAGATTAAATAGAACTCAGTGTATTTAATAATACATACTACTATAGAATTGAAATTAGCTTTAGATATTTTACGAATTTCAACTAAAAATAGTATATATAAAGCTATTCATCCTTCTGAAATTAGTTAGATTCAATTAAAGTATTTAAGAGATATATTGAAAATATTCTATCGTCCTACTATCTATCTATAAAGCTATTTATATATTACTATTAGTAGTATTATCACTCTTATTGGTAATATATATTATAATTTATATAATACATTTAAATATATATTACTTTAGTAAATAAAGTTAATAAGGTAAGTAATGAAAGTCTAATAATACTATTCAAATATAGTATTTCTTATGTTCGATTAAAATCAATCTAATACTTTATTGGAGTAATAAGATACCTAATTGTTACTTAGTTCTATTATTACTTTTAATTCAAATAGGTCTTATAATATTACAAAAATACTTCTCCTATCTTATTAATAGTATTAATTATAATACTAAGTATAAACCTTATCTTTTTAGTCTTATATTAGACTTTAGACTTGACTTGAAAGGTTTATTAAATAATAGGTTTGAAGGTTTTACTTTTAATTTAATTATGAATCTAATTAGAAGCAACTTAGAAGAAGAATATAAAAAGTAAGGAATGATTAAAATAAATACTAATATAATTAGAATATTAAGATTTATACATTAATTGTATATTCATAGTCTTAGAGAATATATAAGTAGTAATCTTTAAATAACTAATAAAACAGAACTATTCTTAGAATCTATTGAAGATTATATTCCTTTAGAAAATATTATTCTTAATACTAATATTAAGAATAAACAGAAATCTAGAGATAATTTCATATCTGAAGTAAATTTGATAATATATCCTAATAGGTCTAAAGCTAAATCTAAAGAGTTTAAATTACCTTAATTTAAGCCTAAAGAAGACTTTATTAGTAATCTTTTTCTTATTTAAAGTAAAAGCGAAAATGAAAACCTTCAAAAATTTACATCAAATACCTTTTTCAAGTATTATTATAAGGAGAAAAAATAAGTTAAATCATTAATATTAATATAATCTCAATGAATATAATAATAGATATGACTTATTGAATAGTAGAAAGAAAATAAAGTCAAATTCCCTATCTTAAATACTTTAACTCGAAGATATATATTTATTCTACCTATATTAATAGCTATAGAATCTAGTTTTATTTAATTAGATAAGGTTATTATTAAAAGAAGAATGAGTTTAAAGTATAAAAATTGAAAGTAACTTATATTTCTCAAAACCTAGTTGAATTATAATAATAAACCTTGTAATACTTCTAAGTTATTTATTCCAGGAATATATATAGATTTACTTGATTATAGAGATATTTTGAATAATAGGTTAGATTTTACTATTGAACAAGATATTTCTAATAATAGTAATTTAGATACAAGTGATATAGAAATAGATACTAATAGTAATTAATAAATTAGAGTTGAATGCTTTTGCTAGAATTGTAGATTAGATCTACTTAATAATTTTAATAAACTTATTTGTTTTTATTTATAAATGTTTTATAGAATTAAAAGCCTCTTATATCCTACAGACTAGTATATAATAGATAATACTTTGAAATTTCATATCTCTATTATATTATAATATACTACTTTAGATATAATAGTTTTATACTAATTAGAACTTATTTTATAAATAATAATATCTATATTTGCAATTCTTATAACCTTGATTTAATATATTATACTATAAGAAATACAAATGTAAATACATATATTGTATTTACAATATAATAGATTTTTAAATATTTTAAATACAAATACATATATTAGCTATTATATATAATATATTACAAATATGTATATTTGTATTTATAGTAGGTGTATTTATATTATCGTGATGCTCTGCCAGTAAGTACTCTATAAAAGAATAACGTAGAATATTCTACTAAATATTTAACGGTTAGTTGAGTACTACTATAGGGTAAATACTTATAGCCTAACATTTTAATCATTATTTCTTTCTTAGGATATTTACTAGGAATCGTCTTACTAATTAAGTTTAAATAGTTTATTACTTATCCTAAAGCCTTATACTAATAAATTACTTTTAAATTTAAGTTTATTTACGTTTATAGAGTAATAATTAAGATTAGGGTGGTAGGTTTAATTATAAGATATTACTAATATTCTAGTTAGGTAAATATAAGATCTCTTAGTAGTAAATAGTAGAACTATTTTATAATTAGGCTTTTTACTAACACAAGCATTCTATATATTACTACTTTCTATTTTTCTAAGTTCAAATAGATCTGCTTGATTTAATAACAGTGATTATTATAATTAATATAATAAATCACCTTAAAAGAATACTAAGTAGATCAAAACAAATAAGCTTCTAGTGATTATTTAAGCTATACTAGTAATATATAACAAGTAATTTCGTACGAATTAGGTTTCAAATTATTATAATACTAGAAGCTACTTTGACTCTAAAATCAACTACTTCCTTCTTAACACTACTACTTTCTATACTTAATATTATATGGAATAAGTAAATCTATAGCAAAAACTTTATAGTTGTTACTATGACTTATATTAATAATTCATAATTTAATTATTACTTCCTAAATTTCTCTGGAATCATTTATAAATTTATAAAAGCTAGTTTCTATCCTAGTCAGTATTGATCAATTAAAACTTAAGCCTTTAAACTAGGATAGGAATTACTTACTATTCTTACTACGCTTATCTATAATGGGTCAAGTTATTTTAATAGTTTCAACAGTTTGTTACTGAAGAATTAACTTAATAGATATAGTTATTAATATAATAAAAGTAAGTTAGCTAGTTAATTCTTTTGAAAAGGTCTAATGTCTAGTTTATTAAATAAGCAAATACTTAAAAGAAGTCTAAGATGATTTAACTAATTGAAGGAGTGTATAGTAAGGATTTCTAATAATCTCTTTAAAACTTTAAAATAAGAGCCAGTATAAAGAAATATAGATAAAGTTAGTATTAAGTAAAATATCACTCTCATAGACGTTTATTCTTTCTTAGAAGTTATTTATAGTAGTTAGATAATTGACTATTCTGACTAAACCATCTAAAACTAGATTAATATTATACTTTATAGTATAAAGCTCCTTAATAGAATTACAGTTGATTATAACATTAGTAATATTATAGACGTTTATAAAAGTAATTCTAGTTTTTTCTAAGTATATTTGTTAGTTATTATAGTTCTAATAGTATATGTATACTATATATTATAATAAAAAGACTAGCCTACTAGAAATCTTTACTAAACTTTATAGTTATCTAAGAAATTGGAAATATTATTTCCTGACAATTTAAAGATATTCTTGGACTAAAGAGGTATTTCTATTATTCTTAGCTAAATAGTAGTTAACTTTATTATATTATAAATTCTCTTATAATTATTAAGTAATGAAGTAAATTAGTAGAAACCTATATTAGAAATACCTACATACTATAGTTTCTTTTCTACCTAGATAAAGAAGTATTTTTAGATTTATTAAGAATAAGTATTATATCAAGTTGAACCTTCTTAAAAACTAATTTGTTAAATAAAAGTCTTATTATAATTAATTAAGAAAGCTCAGGAGCTTTCGCCTCATTATTAGTCAACTATTTAATAATTATGATTACTATTGTTAGGTCTTTAAGTATTTCTCAAGTATTAATATATTATTATAAGATTAATCCTTTTTAGTAATATATATAAAAGTAGTTTCTTCAATTAGAGTTCATTTTCCTAATATTCCCTTTTCAGATCCTTAAGAATACTTAACTTATCCCTCTATATAAAACTGGGTCTATAAATCTATTTATCTATTTCTTATACTAAATTTTTCGAAAACTAGATTTACTTTTGTTATATTTTGACTTTTAACTTCTTTTCGTTATAACTCATTATATAATAATTATATGGTTTATTATCTCTTTCTATATATCTTTTTATAAGCAACATATTTCCTTATTAACTTACTTTCCTTTTTAAATTGTTTTACTATTTCTAATAATAGCTAGTAGGTTAGCGTTACTAAACTTACTAGGTTCATAAGACTTTCCTAAGGTCTTTTATTTTAATAAAATATAATTCTTCTTTATTTTCTAGTTATAATATTATAGATTCAAAGTATTTATTCTAAACTAAATTAAAGAAATTAACTTTGTTTTAACTTTGTTTTATCAAGAAGATAGATCAATATTTAAATTCCCTATGTTACTATTGAGGTTAGTCTGTTTTTACTAATTTATAGTTAGAATATGATTATTATTGTTTACTATTCATTAGTATCAAGTCTGTAAATAAACTGATTATAACTATTTAGTATTTAAAAGACTTCTATTTATAAATGTTGAAATTCTTAGTATTATCTAGTGAATTAAAATAATAATATTATATTATTCTTTTAATTCTAATTCATTCAAAATAGTATAAGCATACCTCTTCATTCTAATCTCTAAAAAAGTTCAAAAGATAGATTTACTACTAAGTAATTCTAAAATAAGTATTAGTTATTTAAGCTAGAATAATTAAAATAAATAGATAAAATAACTTCTCTTAAACCTAATTCTATAATAATAGAAAATAGAGGAAAGGTCTAGAAGAATGTATTAAATAAAGAGTATTATATCTATAGATCTATAGTATAAAGAATATTTTAATTATAAAAGTAATACTCTGAAATCTCAAAACTAAAGTAATATATAAAATATATATCTCTTATTACTATTTATACGATATAAGAATAAGTACAGCACTAAAGCTACTATATAGCCGTACCGACTTATATAAAACCTAACCGCTCTATTTATATATATTCAAGTACTTCACTCTAATTTAAATAGATTATACCTTTTAATAACCTACATTTAGACTATATACTATATTATTTATTTATTATAGTTATAAGCTTAGTTTTATTTAATTTATCTCTAAACTATTTTTAATTAATTAAAATAAATAGAATCTTTCTTAATCTATCTTATTAATTCTTTAATAAACTACTCGAAAAATAATGTACTTAATTACTAATAATCTTAATATAATAGTAAAACTATCTAATAGCTCTAATTTGAACTATTAGTATATTATACTATAATTCTATAGAACTAGCTGAGATATCTAGAAGTATTTAAATCTAAATATTAAACTAAATTATAACATCTTACAAATAATTAATCTATTTAACTTTAATAAATAGCTTATCTAAGAAAATACTATTTAATAAATAACTATAAATATTAAACTTTTCACTCCTAATATTAAAAGTATTTTTAATTACTATATAGTAAAATTTATATTTTAAATAGTTTAAGAATCTAATTAAAAAGAAATAAAGGATTATTATAATATAATTTAGATATAAGTTAATACTACTATTAACAATAGCTTTCTAATACTTATTTAAATAAAACTTCTTAATAATAGTAATATCTCTTCTTAAGTTTTTCTAAGAACTTTATAACATTAATACGTTTAGAATAATTTAATTATATAGTAATAAGTTAAAATAGAATATAAGAAAATCCTTTAAAAAACCAATTTGAATATCTTTAGTTTAATGTTATATAATAAGTAGTATACTATCTACTTTTAAGTTATTATATATTGGATTCTTAAAATCTTAAGAATACTTATAATTAAAAAAAACTTTAAATATTTAGGTAATATATTTTAACTAATTAGATTATAACTTAGTATTAGAATATTATTAAAAGAAAAACTCTACATTTAGAAATTAATATTCTAATTAAACATAGAAAGGACTTTTCTATCCTATTTTATACTAAAGAAACTTTAATAAAAACCTATAGTAAAATGATATTTATATTAACTATTCTTATAAAAAGATTAAATAGTATATCTCAATCTAAACTAAAATACCTATTTAATTTTAGAAACTACTTATACCCTCTAGAAGATTATAGGTATATTAAGTATATTATAACAAACTTATATACTAAATTTCTTAATATTCAAATAATAATTAATACTTAAAATAGTATTATAAATAGAGTAAACAACTTAGAACTATATACTTTGTACTAGAAGTTAACTAAAGGAAAATAACTAAATTCTAAAGAATATATTAATAAAACTAAAAAAGTATTTTTAAATACCCTAAAAGTTAAAATAACTCCCTTAAGTAGGAAATCTAATAATAGTAGCTACTACTTTTCTAACTTAATATATATAAGTATTAATTCCTTTTTTAAAAAGGAATTAGTTATAATCCTTTTTAAGATCTTCTTGAGTATTTGAAAATCTTATTTACTTTTAATAAATATAGTATTTAATAGCTATAGAGTAATCTATATTATTAATTTAAGAGACTTTTCTAAAAAAAGATCTTTTAAGTTAAGTAAAGTAATAGATATTATTTAATATAGTTTGGCTAACTTCTCTATAATTAGATAAACCAAATAAGTATTTAAAAATATTTTTAATATTTAAATAGAAAGAATATATTAGACTTAATATTAAATAATATTATTTATATTAAAAACTTCTATATTAATATTATTCTAAAAATTCCACTTTTCAGTAAGACTAAAATCTAGTATATAAATTTTAATTATGCTTTTAGATTTAGCTTAATTAATTAATTTACTATCATAAAATAGTTATTCAGAAAGTATAACCTTATATTTCTTAAATATAAGTTAGTTTAAAACTGTCTTATAATCTATTTAAATAGTTTTAATATTATTTTAAAATATCTCAATATACTATTTTCTTAACTTTACCTTAAGATAGCTCGTTTGAGTATAAAATCTAATAAAACTTATATGATATATTTAAATAAGATATTTTAGAAAGAATACTCTTAAATGTTTAAGTTTTAATACTTAAGAAGTAAAAGTTATAAGACTAAACTAATTGGATTATTCTCACTATATAAAGATCTATTCTTAATAAGTAATCTTTAGATAAACTTTAAGATTATAATTAGTTTACTTCTTCTATTATATTACTTAGGATTTATTTAACTTTCCTAAACCTTATATAGATAACTCCTAAATACGTATTATTAAAAATAAATCTTTAAGCTTATTTTTTATATTTATAATACTTAATATAATTTATAATTTAGTTTTTTAAGTAATAATAATATTTGAAAAATAAAGTAAAAAATAAAGGAGTTTTTTAATTTATAAGTTTTAATAAGATATTAAAGAAGTAGTCATAATAATTAATAGAGAAACTAGTTACTAAAAATAAGTAATAGAATAAGGGATCAATCTTAAGCTATTTCTTTCTTATATTAAAAAGCTAGTTAGAATAAATAAATATATTAGAAAGAAACTAATTACCTAAAGAATAAATATATAAGGAATTATTAGACTACTATTTAAACTATAAGTAGAGTTAGTTTAAATAGTAGTTATATGATGTAATATATTTTTAAATATTTAAAATAATCAGAAATTACTATATAAAATTAAAGAAACTTAGTATAAATAGTATTTTTATTAGTAGGTATTAGAATATACTTTAAATATTTGTTAAGACTTACAATCTTACTAAGAATAGATTTATACCTATAGATATTAAATATACCTATTTAAGAATTACTATAAATAAGGTATTTTGAAAAGATTATTTAAAATTAAACTAAAGAGATATATTAGATACTTAATAAGTTATATTCTAAATATTTACAATTTCTATAGGATCTAAATCCCTATTTTTTAAAATATTATTATTACTTAAAATATTGAATTTAATAAGATAAGATTTTACTTATATTAAGGTTTATATAAAGTATTTATAAAAGGAATTATCAAACTACTAATTAAGTTGATTATTAAAAGGTATAATAATCATATTTTCAAAATACTTAGAGATTTTAAAATAGTAAGAATATTTAATAGAAAGTTTTTTCTTCTACTAGTTATCTTAAAAATACTAGAACTAATTTAGAATATTAAGTTAGATTTAGAATTAGTTTTAAAGACTAATTAGAGAAGTTTAATAATATTTAAACTAATATCTAAACTAATAACATTAGTTTAGATTTCTAATTAATTTTAATTAAATAGAATAATTTTAAGTACAAATTAGAATTTAAGAAGTATACTAATACTTAGAAAACTAAATAGTATATTTAAAATAAGAGATCTAACTCACTAAGAGGGGATATCTATTTTTATTAAGTAAAGAGGTAATTACCTTAAGACTCCTATTTAGCTAATTTAGGAAAGATTAAAGTACAGCTTTAGATTTTAACTAACTAGGTTGGACTCTATTAGGAATAACATACTTAAAGTATAGGGTTTATACTAGATAAGCTTTAGGCGCTAGCGCTATTTCTATAGGTCTTACTTTATTTAAACTACTTGAAATGAAGCTTTATATAGCTTATTTAGCTATATTGAGTTATATATAATATATACTAGATTTTACCTTCTAATTATATATAATAATTAAGAGTCTTATCATATTAAAAAGCTATTAGGCTAAAAAGTATATAATTTAGTTATATTAAAGGTTTCTAATCTATTTAAAGTTATATGCCTCTTAGGGTCTTTTTAAAAGTAGTTATACCTTATAGTTAGCTCTTGCTTTATATATTCTATAGATAATACTAGTTTTGACGAATTATTTAAATAGAGGAAACTTTAGGTAGTAATAATACAGTTGGTTAATATAATTACTAACAAATATAAGAGGTATATTATAAAAGAAAGATATAAGCTTATATTTATTATAGTTACTTTTTTAAAAGATTATAACTATATAATACTAATACTAGCTAGCTAGTATTACTTATTACTAGCTATTAATAGTTACTAGTTATTAATAGCTAATAGTAGGAGCTAATAACTAGTAGTAATTACTATATAGTTTATATAATTAGAAGGTATATAGCTACTAGTTATACTTACCTGCCGCAGGATTCAAACCTACTACTCTTACTGTAATAGTAAGAGCTAGCTAGACGTTAAACCACTACGTAAAACGGGTGGCTAAAAAGTATATATTATAATAATTTAATATATTTTAAATATTAAGATCTCTACTAAAAGTATTCTTCTTTTAGTTTTTAAAAAAGCTAATTAGTAACTTATTTAGTATAGTACTTTTTAAGTAGAAGTTAAAATTCTTAATTTATAAGACTATTTTAACCTTAAGGTAACTATTTACTAAAGGTTCTTTTTAGAACTTTTTGAAAGGTGACTCTTAAGTAACTTTCTAAAAACTAAAAGGTATTAATAAGCTTTTAAAATATTTAAGTTAGGTATTCTTACGAGTTTTACTACTATAAGAATGGATTATAAAGAGGATTAATAACTTTTAGTAAATATTCTTTTAGAAATTTATATAAGGGATATTATAGATTTTATCAAGAAAGGCCTAATAGTTTATATAACGTTTTATAGTTTTTATATTTTTAAAATTTAAAAATACTAAAATAAGTATTCAAACTAATTTTATATAACAGCTTAAATCTTTAGGTATATAGGTAAGGCGTTTTAATATTAATATTATAGTATAGAAGAAGATATAGTAATATAGGCTACTGATTTCTATAACTACTTTAGTATTATAGATAACTTTTACTTTTAGAATACTATTTTAGTATATTATGAGATGTTTTAATTTTTTAGACTTGAGTATTTTACTATAAGAGTAGTAATTAAAGTATAATTTCAGAAGTAGTAAGATATTATATATAAAGCTTAAGTAGTTAGTTATACTTTTTTTATTATTAAAGTATTTTAGGTTTATAATTTTATATTTATATTAGTTTCTTTACTAATTAAGTTTTATATGTTAGGTTATATATGTATAATCTATAGATACTTAGATTTTATATTTCTAGATAAAGTAATTTTAGTTATTATAGAAATAATATAATATCTCCTTATAACCTTCTTATATAAAAAGATTAGTTATAGTATTTTTAAATATTATAATAGAAATTTTAGTTATTACTTTAAATACTTAAGGTAATAAGAAATATTTTAAAACTTAGATAAACTACTATGTTTTTTAAAATATAGGCTAAACTACTCTTTAATATGTTATTCTTATATATACCTTTAGTTAGCTTATAAAAACTAAGTATTAAATATTTTAATTAAAAAGAAGATTAAATAGTTATTTATTTTAGATTTAGATTTCTTAAGAAAAGATTAAAGCTTTAGATAATAGTAATTATATAGCCAGCTTTCTAGTTAAAATAGCTATAATATTATCTAGTAAGTATACTATAAAGAAAGATCTTAGTAGTACCTTTTTAAGACTTTTTTATTTCTAATTTAGACGTTTTAGTTTATATTTTTTAAGATATAGAATATTTTATAGCTTTTTGAAGAGCTCTTATAAGAGATTATATTTAGTATAATATAAAGCCTATATCTATTAAGAGTTATAGAGATATTAAGGTTTTTATGATGATTAGTAAAAATAAAAAGGTTAAGTTATATTTATATAATATTACTCTTCATACTATTCTAGCTATAAGTTTTATCTCCTCTTAGTAGTTATAAAAATAAGGCTATTAGTAAGATATTAAGCTAAATTACCTATCTTAACTATAGAAGAGTAATTATTCTAAAATTATAGTTATTAATATTTAATATAATTAGTAAGCTCTTAAATATTATATATCTCGCGAGAGACTAATTACTTTAGCTATATAGTTAGTATAATTTAAACCTTCTCCTAAATTTTATTACTACTAGTAGTATACTATAGATATTATTTCAAGATTTCTAAAAAGTAATAAATAGCTCTAGGATTAATAGTTAGAATATTATAGTAGAAAGCTTCTTAATTACTTTATTTTAATTATATAAAGTATTTAGATTACTAATAGCTACTTGAAGTATAATATATACTAGTTAACCTGAGAACTATATAAAATATATAGTATTAGTAAGATAGAATGTAAAATCTAATATATAGAATATAAGAATACTTTATATACTACTCCTTAGGAGTATATTACTTTTAACTTCTACTCTTATTATTAAGACTATAGTAACTATGCTTTAACTTCAATATTTATAGATAGAGCTACTAATTACTCTTAGGATTTTTATATTATAGATTATATTAAAGTTATTATTATAAGAATATTTAAGAGTTTTATCATTTCTTTAAAATATTAATATAATATTAATATTAAGGTTTTTAAATACAATAATAAAGTCTTTAAGTATAAAAGTCTAAAGTATAGTTTTACTTCTTAAGATATATATTTTAAGCTTTTTATTCTATATACCTAAGGCTTAAATAGAAGTATTAAATATATTAGAGTAGTTATTAAAACGTATATAAGAGCTATAAGATATAAAAGCAAACTACCATACAAACTCTAGCTTAAAGCCTTATAAGTAGTAGTATTTCTCTATAATTCAATACTAACTTATCTTTTAAGCTACTAAATACTATATTAAAAACTTCACAATATTACTTAAAGAAATAATACTATAGGGTTAGACTTAGCTTACTTCTATACTTATCACTATAAGTATTTTATTCTTACTATAGATATAAAACTTAAATATAATTAGTTAGTATATTTCAAGAAGTATGTTTTTATTAGCTTTTGATTTAGTTATATTTCAACTAACTAATATTACGTATAAAACCTATTTTAAAATAAGATTATAATAACTTATAATATTTCTTTTAATAAACCCCTTTTTCAATAGGGATTTAATTTTTCTATAAGATGATTTTAAATAGTTTAATTCTAATAAAGTCTCTTATTAGTTATAAAAATAATTAACTATAATAAACCTATTTAAAATTAATTTAGTTACTTATTTAAGCTTAAGTTAAAAGTCTAATGAAATAATAAATATCATAAGAAGTAGCTATAGTAATTTAAAGTCTTACATCTATAAAGTAGTTATTCTTAAGCTTTATAAAATACTATTTAGAATTATAGAATTCATCTTAATAATCCTTCTAGAGTTACTTATTATATTCTTTCATAATCTTATTTATATAAATAAAATTATAAAAAAGTAAGGAGTTGAAGTATTTTTAGAAAAGCTTAAATATAAGAAATAGATAAAATACTATATTAGAATAACTAGAAGATCTTTATTTAAAATTATTTTTTTAACTAGTATTTTTACTTATTTTAAAACACTTTAAAATACTCCTATTTATAGTTATAGAGTTATATAAATAGTTAACTAAAAGGAATTCTAGAAGTTTAACTTTCTTAAGGACTTTAAAATATAGATATTAAGATTTTTAATAATGAATTTTAATTATAAGGTAAATTAGATATTAGAAAACGCTTAAAATATAAGGAAATAGAGGTTCTTACTCTAAGAGTCTTATAGTAGAAGTTACTATTATTACTTATATCTTACTTAATAATATTTATTTATCTATATATTGAAATTATAACAATATCTAAATAGGTTTATCTTAAGAATTATATTAAATTATACTTATAGAGTAAGATTAATAGGATTCTTATAGAAAACTTCAAACTCTTAAAGTATTACTAAGTTTATATTTATAAGCTTAATAAGTATAAGTATTTTTTAAAAGTTCAAATTCAACTAATTGTCTATAGAAGTTAATAGCTATAAGGTAATTATAAGATTTATATAACTACTCTAATAAGTATATTATTTCAAACCTTTATAATAATTACTAATTATTTTCATTTTAAGCTATTTTAATATAATATAATTAATATTCTTATATATATAGCGTTTAATAAGATTATCTATATAGAAATACTATTAAATTTTTAAAAACTATAAAACGCTTTATTAAAATAGTAGATCCTACTTCATATTTAAAAAACTCTAAGTATTCCTAAGTTTCTATACTTTCTACTATAAGTTTATTACTAATTACTTAGGAGTAATAATACTATTTATAATATTCTTTAAGGGGAAGATAGAAAAAAAAATCTTCTTATAGCTAGAAGATATAAAATCTATATTCTTAATACTATAAGATACTTTCTACTTAATAATTATTCTCTAGTATTAAAATCTTATTAAGAATACTAAAATAAAAATAGATATATTATAATAAGTAATCTTAAATATCTTATTATAAAAAATAGAAGATTAATAATAACTAATTACTTATTACTCTAAAAGGCTTAGTAAGATAGAATAGAAATAAGAAATAAGCTAATAAGAACTACTAGCTATTACTAAAAGCTTTAACTACTAGGAATATTATTTAATAAAATTTTTAAAGAAATTGATAATACTAATAGATTATTAAGGTTTAATAAGTATTATCATAATATTAATATAAAACTTTTAAGTAAAGCTTACTTATTAGATTTATAAGTTTTTAATATTTAACTTTAATCTAAAGTATTAATTTAAAACTACTAATTTAATAGATAAACTATCCTAATAGTTAGATTATATAAACAAAGAAGTAGAATATTATAATATATTACTAATTTTTATAAATAGATCATAACTTATTAAGTTAGTATTAATAGATATATATTAAGAAATCGCTAAAACTAAAAAACACTTAGAATTAATAAAAGTTTTTATTTAAATAATATAAATATAGGAAAGATATCTTAATATAGAAATTAGACCTAGAAGTAGAAGATATTTAACTTTTTAAAAATACTATCCTATTAGAAATACTAAAAGTATAATAATAATTATAGCTATAATTATTTATAGTAAGAAAAGATATAAAATGATAGAAAACACCTAATAAGTATTAATAAGTAAAGAGAAGTTATAAAAAACTAGAATTATTATTCTAATATAATATATCTTATATTTAATAATAAGAAGTCTTATAAAAAATAAAATAGTATATTTTATAAAAAACTCTATAAATATTAAATAAATTACTAAGAAGCTATAGATTTATATTAAAGATTACTAGATATATATAGAAAAAACCTAAAGAACAACTAGTAGTTAGAAGGAATACTTAGTAAATATAGAAAGAACATTCTTCTTTTAAAGAAGATTAGTTATACTTAATATAGAATTCCTAAGATATAAAATTATTTACCTATATTATAATAAGAATAAAGCAAACTATATAAATACTAATAAGACCTATACTTTTATAAAATAAAACTTCTATTAGATTAATATAACTATAGATATATAGGATTATATAATNAAGTCCCGAGAGGTATGTAACTTTAAATAGATCAAAGACTTTCAATACAACTAATATTATAATAATAATAAGATAAGTTATATAAATACTAATAAGACCTATACTTTTATAAAATAAAACTTCTATTAGATTAATATAACTATAGATATATAGGATTATATAATATTTTATTAGATTTATTAAAAAATTAGGATTTTAAAATATAAACTATATAACTAGTTATAGTTTCTATTTGTTTTAATAGGACTATTTTAGGAGATTAATATAGATTTTATTAGAAAACTTCTACAGAATATCTATAGAAATAGTAATATATATAATACTATCTTAATTAT
>QAPG01000592.1:0-17459 GCA_004366825.1 Colletotrichum spinosum
AGTTCTGTTATATATATATAGAAGCTTTTAAAGTATTCACCTATAAATAATAAGATAAATTTGAGTAATAAATTAGAATTCTAATTTTATTTATTAGAATCCTTATTACTCTTTCTATTAAACTATGAGGTTTATAAATATAAAGAGGTTCAATATTATAAATAATACTAGAATACGAATAAATATCTTTTATTCTTTTATTAGTAAATCTATTATTTCTATTGGTATTAAATTCTTTTAGTTTTCTCTTATTATAATTATTATTTACTAATTTCTTAAATTTGAGAAAGATTTTAGAAATTTGTATAGTTGACTTAGGTTTTGAAAAAAATCCCTAAGTAAATCTAGTTAATTTATTGATAAATAGAATAGATCTATGAAATTTATTATATGTTATAGGAGTTATAAGTCTATATAGATCTGAATTAATATAATCTAAATATGAAAGATTTTATTTCTGTTTTTTATTATTTTGATTAATATTATTGGTAAAGCTTCTTTTAAAATAAGTTTTATAAATAGAAAGACTATCTCTTTCATTTATTTTATAAGATATGAGCTTTTTCTGGATGAAGGTAGGTAATAGCTCATCATACTATTAATCGAATTACTACTTCTCCCTCTATTTAACTATTATTATTATTAATATTCTAAATAAGTCCTTATATTAAGAAAACTACTTTTATAATATTGCGTTTCTCCTAATTTTACGGTTATCTATAGTAATAACTAAACTATTGATTTACCTACTTATCTATCTGTTCTAATAGTTTATAGTTTTAGTAGTATGTATATTATAAATTCAATAGATCTTCTAATACTTTCAATTTCACATTATTTAAACTTCTAAGAAATAGGTATAGTTTTCCTTAGTATGATTATTCTTCTTGTAATTTTTATCAAAGATTCCCTCTTGTTTTTATAGGGCTTTTTCGTAATTCTGAAATTCGTCTTTTTCTGAGTACTTTTAGTATAATTAATTGAATTATTATTTCTTCTTCTAGATTTATCTAATAAATTAGAAAATAAAGAATCTAAAGTATAGGTTTTTCTATTAGACTTAAGGCTTTGAGTTATAGAAGTAATAAAACCTTTATAGCTAGAGTTTAACCTATTTAAAATATATATTATAACTACTTATTTAAATAATTCTAATTTATTATAAGATACATTATTAGTTAAGTCTTTAGTTTTATTTAGAAATCCTTCTATACTACTTAAATTACTTAAAGTAATACTAAGAAACTCTTTATAGGTTAAGAATTCGTTAGTAAATCCTGAGGCCTTATAGAGTTTTTATAAATATTTAAATATTTGAAAAATATCTATATTATTTTTAATTACTCAAAAAGAGTTATCCTTATAGTATAATTATATATAATTTAGAGGTTTTTGATTTTTAGTTTTATTTTCAAGAGTAATAGGTTTAGTAATATCTATAAAAACATTTTTACTAATAAGTAAAGTTTTAATATAAATAGATTGAACTTTATAATTACTACTTCCTACTATTTTAGAAATAGTAATCTTTCTAAAGTATAAGGATATATACCTTAGAGTTTGTATATAGAGCTAGGATAGCTAGGATTACTATATATTATTTAATATAATAGCTTGAGGCTACTATAGGATAAAAGCCTTTTTATAATTACTACTAGTTAGTTTATTAAGTTGAAGTCTTATAACCTATAGAGATCTACTTTTTACTATTAATCTTTCCCTTATTATAAAACCCTTATAATTCTTTAACTTCTACCTCTTCGAAGGGTAAGACTAGGATTTTTAATATAGTTCTATTATAACGAATAGCTAGTGAATATATAGTACTAGTAATAGTAATAACATCAGAAGTAATAATAATACTTGAAATTACAGCTGTTAAAACTACTACTAAATATATAGTAACTATATCGCTTAAACCTTAAGTAGTAACTATAGTAATACTTATATACTTTTTAAAATAATAGTCTTCCTTTATAGAAATAATATCAGCTTAACTATCTAGTAGTAAATTTATAGTAACTCCTATACTATTAATTTCTAAAACTACCCTTCACTATAAGGATTACTTAAAGCCCACTAGTTATTTATATAACTTCTTCTATAAAGAAGCTATTCTATATAAAATTAAAGATTAACTAATAGTAATTCAAAATAATTACTCTTTATACTTAAGAACCTCTATAATATATAAGATTTAATAAACTATAATTAAACTAGTATATAGCCTATAGACTTAGTAGTATAATTACTACTATATACTATTACTAGACCCTATATGAGCTGACTTTATAGTATTTATTTACTAATTGTTAACTAACTCTACTTTTTAGGAGTTCTACCTATATAGTATATTTTAAATACTTTACTATAAAAGCTAATCTTTGTTAAAATTCTATACTAAATAGTTAGCTATTTATAAAGCTTTAAGTATTCCTAATTTAGAAGCTTCAAGGCTTTATACTTTCACCTTCTTCTATTACCTTAAGACTAAACTATAGTAGTACTTATAGTACTAGAAATTTAATAATTAGATATTTAGAGTAATAGCCCTAATAGTTAAATATTTTTAGAAGACTCTATATAATTCTTATAAGGATTTCTAAGAAGAAAGCTTTAGTAGTATTAAGAATACTACTACTAAGGGGTTAGCATCTAAATACTATAAAGAAACTAATACTCTAGAAAGCTCCTTAGTAAAAAGTTATGCTTTGAAACCTACTTCTTATATAAAGTATATAGTAAATTAAGCTATATTATAACTATATATTACTATAATAAACTCTATATATTTTACTAAAGAACAAACTACTTTATAAGAATTTACTGCAAGCACCTTACTACTAAAAACTTACTAAAAAAGCCCTAGAGTTAGTTTAAATCTAGAGAGAGAAAAGCTTAATATAATAGAAGTGCCTATAAGGATACCTAGCTAGCAAATATATATTAATACTTTAATAGCTTAATTAAGTATAAGAAGTCTTAATACCTAATTAATATAAAATGCCTTATAAGAAGCTTTATATATAAGAAGGAGTTAGACACTTTAGATTTTACCTAAAAATATCTATTTAATATATTAAAAGAGTTAGACGTTTTAATATAACCTAAAGATTTCTAATTAACTACTAAAATCTCACTAATAAATAGGAGACCTTATAGGTTAATAAATATATAAAAAGCCTTATTAACTTAATATAGTAATAAAAGCCCTATATATTAATAAACATATAGGATAAACCTCATCTATTAATATACATATAAGAAGAACCTATATCTTACAAATATATTCTATTATTTAACTATTATTTAATTAATTAAACTGCTGAATAGTTAATACCTAGCTAGTAGAACTATTTTCAAAAGCAGCTATATAGTATTTATAAGCCTTAGGGCCTAAGGCTTTAGAAAGAGGGGATAATTATAAGGATATATACTTCATAGCCTGTATAGAAAGCCGGGATAGCTAGGATTATTATATATTATTTAATATAATAGCTTGAAGTTACTAAAGGATTAAAGTCTTCTTATAGCTACTACTAGTTAGCCTATTAAGTTGAAGTCTAATAACTTATAGAGACCTACCTTTTACTATTAATCCTTCTCTTACTATAAAATCCTTATATAGAGTTACTTACTTTTATTAAAGTAAAATAAACTATTTAAAATATATAGATCATAAGGGTTTATTCTAAAAAGATATAAAAGTCTTATAGTATATAGTATAAAGAAATATTATGTTTTCTAAAAAGATAGAGATGAAAGATTAAAATCTTTTCTTTCTATTTAAAATAAAGATATAACTTAAAGAATAAATCCAAAAGTTAGAGATCTAAATTTCAATATTTCTCTTTCTTTTTTAAATAAATTTCAATTTTCCTTCTTTATAAAATCAATTAAAAATCAAGGTAAAATTCGAGATAAAAAGAGTTAACTTTCTATGGATATTAATCTTCTTACTATTAAAATAATTCGAAACCAAAGAGGAAATAGACTTAAAGGTAATTTGAAAAGGTAATTAATTGAGAATAAATCTTAAATATCTAAAGAATTAAAAAGGACTAATATAAATAGAAAAGTCGGACTTTTAGGTACTAAAATAGCTTGTTGAATAAGGTTGATGTTTTATAAAAATAAAGTAATTCTAGTAAGGTATTCGGTCTCTATAAAAGTAGTAAAAAAAGAGATTTTTATAGATTCTATTATAATATTCGATTTTTATAAATAAATAAGAAGGGTAATATTTTAATAATTAAAACATAGAATCTTCAGGCTAAGAAGAACTAGGCTTATAGCTTATTAGAATAGATAGATAGGTAAGTAAATTAATAGTTAAGTTATTACTATAGATAATTATAGAAATAAGAGAAAGATAATATAACAAAGTAGTTTTCTTAATATAAAGACTTATTCAAAGTCTTTATAATAATAATAATAAAATAAAGGGAGAAATAGCGATTTGATTAATAGTATAATTAATCATTTCTAATTATTATTAATAGAGATATTAAGGTTCTTATCTAGAGGGTTTATTTCGGAGTTCTAGCTATACTACTAGAGTTCCAGCTATACTACTAGAGTTCTAGTTATAGTTATAGCATATAGGCTACTATAGTTATAGCATATAGGGTATTATAACTATAGTATATGTACCTTAGTACAGTATATAGGTTACCATAGCTATAATATATGATATAATACGATTTATTCATATAGAAATATCGTACAACTTCTTATTACTTCTATTAGAATAATAGAAAAAGAAGCTCTTTATATATTAGAATAAATCTAACATAAACTAATTTAATCTTAAATATAGACTAATTCTAATAACACTACTTCTAGTAGCATTTCTAATAAGGATAGTAGTTAAATTATATTTCAAGAGACTTATTTTTATTGGATAAAAGTAGGTTTAAACTTTTATATATTAATTATAATATACCTGGATATTCGTAAATTTGTCTTAAGTATATTAAGATATTATAAACTATAAAATTTAATACTTCTATAAGATAAGATTCTTAGTATTATAATTTAAAGGCTTAGGGGTTATTAACAAGATATTTTAAATAGTCCTAATTACTAGAAATATTCTTTTTATAGATTATAAAGAAATTTAAAGATTGAATTCTAATTATATTATTTCTTTATTTAAAAGATTAATTTGATAGAAAGTTACTCAATCAAATATTCATATAATATTGAAAATTGAAAAAGAACTTCTTAATTTCAATAAATTTTAAAACATATCATGATATTAAGGAGATAATCTTAGAATATCAAGTTTAACTTTAGAGATATTTAGAGAATGTATTATAAGAATTACTAAACTATTAAGTTAATTATTTTAAGTAATAAATATCTAGTTATTAAGATTTATAATATAGATATTTAGTAAATAGGGTTATATTTAGAGTGTTGAAAAACAAGTTTTAAAATTATCTATATACCTATAGATATAATACCAGTAGATAGACTTATAAAAGACTTAATATAAAACAGATTTGATCAATTTAAACTATTTCTTAATATAATAGATCTATAAGCAATATCTTTAACACTGGTTAAACTAGATAAATATGCTTCTTAGAATTATTCCTAACTATTTAAATAATATATATAAGTAATTTAAATTACTAAAATCGGACTATTTAATAGAATATTTAAATAGTCTTTATATAACAATAAGAAAGTAGTAGAACTACTTAAGCTATTTATAAAGAATAAAGCTTTCTAATTAAGCTTTTATCTAACTTAAAATAAACTACTTAAGTTTAAAGCTTTAAGAGAAGAATTAAGATATAATCATTAGTATACAGAGATTAACCTAAGTCAGTATGGAAAATTCATTATATCTTTTAGAAAAAGATAATATTCAAACTTGTTTAAGAAAAAGAGGGAAATTATTAAAACTAATTATCAAAATACTAAAGTTAAGACTCTAGTTTCTAAATCTACTAATAAACACTTAAAGTTTGAGACTCTAGTTTCTAAAGCTCCTAGTAACTAGCTAAGATATAACATTTTAACTAATAGGAAACCTAATTGAAATTACTAAAAAGCTAGGGATATTTTTATAGTAGAAATTGAAATAGGTAGTAATACTTAAAACAATAAAGTAATAATACATTATATAACAACTAAAGGCTTAATAGTAGGATTAGAAATACTTCTATCTTTTAGAAAACATAATTTAAGCCTTTTCCACTATTTAAACTCAAGTTCAAATGAAAATAACTTCCTTATATTAATAACCTACTTATTCTTAAACTATACACAGTTAGACTTGAAACTCAAATTTCGAGTTAAAATACTTATTTTACTATGATTTGAAATCTAGATAATACTGAAATATTTCTTGAAAGTTTTCTAGGCTTTCTTAAAAACTAAAGTATAGGATCCCCTTTAGTTACTTTGATACTAGTAATAGTAATTAAAATATAAATCTTAACTTCTGATTCTAATAATATACAATTAAAATCTATAAGAAAGTGTAAAAGCTAAGTAGTAAATAATATGAAGAATAGTTCAAACGAACTAAATATTACTAATTATCTTTATCTTAAAAAGATAGGTATTATATTCCTCTATAGCTTTATCTAAATTACCTTTCTCAAAAAGAGTGGACTTTATTAGAATACTATTAGAAATAGTAGACTTCTTATTTAGCTTAGCTAGTTAATACTCAGTATTCTTGAATTAGTATTTAAAGTTATTTGCCTTAAAAAGACTTCTTAATTTCTAGTTTAAATAGAATTCTTTATAAACTTAGATATAATCTTAATATACTTCCTAAGATATTTAATAGGTTTAGTAATATTACCTTCTTTATTTTTCATCTTATTAATAATAAGATTAACTTCTTCTTATTCTTCTTTAATTAAAACCTTACTAATTCAATTATTCCTTTAATTTTTAAAAAGAAATAAAGGGGTAGAGGCTTTTCTAAGATAACTATAAAAGTATTTAATTCTAGTAGAAGTAATTAGTTTCTTCCGTATTACAGCTAATTTCTTCGTAGTAGTTATTTTAGTAATATTAATTCTAGGTATTTTAGAAACTCAAGGTTATAATAAAAGTAACAAACATTTTATTAACTAGCAGAGCTTAATATAATATAACTAAATAAATAATTTAAGTTAATTTGTTTCAATTTTACCATATAACTTGAATATTCAATGTGTTTTTACTAGATAAGTATTAGTAGTATTAGTAATCTAGGTTTAAACTTTAAAGATTAAGTAAATATAAATAGATTTAGTAAGGTTGATAAAAGTATTAATACTGAGGAGTATAAGAGAGAAAGAGTAATTGTTGATTCTTTTAAACTAGATATAATATATAGTTATATTAAAAGTCTTGAATCTATTTAAAGTCATATGTCTCTTAGGAACCCTTTAAAGGAAGCTATACCTAAAAGTTAGCTTTGATCTTATAAACCCAATAGATAATACTTAGGCTGAAGAACTATTTAAATAGAAGAAACCTCAAGTAATAATAATATAGTTAATTAATATAATTACTAATAAATATAGAAAGTATATTATGAAGGGAAAATATAAGTTTATATCTATTATAATTACTTCTTTCAAAGGATTATAATAAGTTATGACGTAATATTAATACTAGCTAGTTAGTAGTATTTATTACTAACTATTAATAGTTACTAGCTATAAGTAGCTATTAATAAGAACTAATAGCTAGTAGTAGTCACTTTACTTAGTTTATACAACTAGAAAGTCTATAAGTATTCGTCGCACTTACTTACTATAGGGTTTAAAGCTACTATTCTTATTATAAAATAGTAAAGGCTAGCTAGACGTTAGACTACTATGCCAGGCGGGAATTAAATATAATATAATAAAATATATTAAATAAAATAAGTCTTTTAAAAAGAGTAAAAGAAGGTATCTGAAATACTAGAAGTACTATTAGTAATTAAATAAGAATAAAAGATATTAATAGTAACTTTAGATCATAATTTCTAATTACCTTTTAGATTGGAGTTAAGGAGTACTTATTTAAACTAAGAAATAAAATAGATAAAGACTAGTATAAAATTAGTTAATAAAATATTTCAATTAAAACGCCTAGGAGGTTAATAGTAATATTACAAGGAATGATATTGATTACTTTAGTTTGAATGGGTTTATATTATAATGAAAATATTAATAGTAACTAAAACACATTATGTATACTAGAAATTAATACATAGAATCTATTTTATTAATATATATAACTAATAAGTATAAAAAGGTAACTATTAAAAAGAGTTAATATATAAAAGAAGAAAGGAATTAATAAGTAAAACAGGAACAAATTAATTATTTATACCACTTTAAAATTAAATAAATAGTATTCTAAGCAGAGCTAATTAATCACTTTTAATAAAGATAAGATAAATAATAGCTAAATATATAATAGAAAATAATAAGTTTATCATAATAAACTATTTGTTTTATTTAAATATTTTAAGATTTATTCTCAGAGACTATTTATTATTTTCTACTTATAATAACTTATTATTCAAGATAATTTATAAATTATAAAGTTATTCCGAATAATTATACTGTTAGGGGGGTATATAAGAATAAATATAGTATTAAGTTTACTTAATAGCTATATTAGTTTATATAAAGTCTAATTAGTCTATTTATATATATTTGAGTACTTTAGTCTGATTGAAATAGACTATATCTTTTAGTAACCTATATTTAGACTTTCTACTGTTCTAATCACTCATCATACAATATTAAGTATTCTATTTTGAATACATATTTTAAATTATTCTATTTTTAAAGGATATAACTAAACTAATTATATAAAAGGTTTATTAGTATTATTTAAATATTAGTTCGAACTAATTTACCTATATTAAGTGAAGTATTTATACTAATATAGAATTATAATAGCTATTCTATTTTTTGATAAAGTAGTTATTACTAGAATCTTCTTATGTAGAATTAGAATAAAAGACCTTCTTTACTATCTGATTAATTATAAGATGGCTTTATTACATATTACTATTATTAATGAGGGATATAGTAATATTAGTATCTTATAGGTTTGTTAATGGGTTACTTACTAGTTATTATTTATATTTAAATAGGTTACTTTTAGTATTATAATCATCTTTAGTATATTATGGATTCGCTTCCTTAGATGTCTAACAGGTAGTAGGGTTATTTTATCAATCTAAACGGAGATATATATTAAGCTTTTAAGAATTAAGATATTCTATAGTATACGTTTAGTATTGGAGAGGAAGATCTCCTGTTCTATTCTTTTACTACATAGTAGGGTCTTATTAGTTAATTTCTAAGTTTATACTATAGTAATTTAAGGAATAACTTCATACGGATTCGTTATTAAAATATTAGTTTTCAATTAAAAAAGTATTCATTATCTAATATTAGCCTGAATTCCTTATTCAGTATTTTAACTATAATCTTTAGTCTATTAATCTTATTAAAATAGGGTTCTTTATTAGCTTTTTAATTATAAAGATTAGGAATTAAATAAAGTAATCTGCCTATATTTTAGTTCTTTTATATATAGGTTCTTTTAGATATTTATAGAAACTTTCTAATCTTAACTTTAAAGAAACTACCCTTATAAGTAGTACTCTAAATAATATTAATAATAATGTTCACGGAAAGGTTAAGTTTAATAAGTAGCTAAGAGGTTTATAAATATTTTACTAAGAGTTTTATTATTAGTTAAATTCAGTTTACTAAAGTAAAGCTAAATGCTATTTCTAATATTATAATAAGTAGGTAGTTTCCCATAATACTAATTTCGAAGTATTTAAAGAAGTTATCTTATATTCTTAGTATCTAATCCTTCTTATCAACTTTATAATTTAATTAATAATCTACTTTTTATATTTTCTATATTACTTTATTCAATATAAGTATGTTACTAAATAGTGTTGGGTTACAAGATTCTTAAGTAAGTTTAGTTTACTAATTATTTAATATATATTTATAATTTTATTTTCTAAATAGAATTCTAGTTATAGTAAGGATTTATTACTTTTAGTTAAGTAATATTATTACTGATATTTATTTAGGGTAGTAGATAACTAGTATAATTTAGGCTTTTTCAATTATTAAATACTATAGTTCTATTTTACTTCTTTTTGTATATAGATTCATAACTTTTAAAATATGAATAAATCTATCCTCTCTATACTTATTAGCTTATTATATCTTATAATACTATATATAGTTTTAATATTAGTCTATTAAGAAATCTTTTTAGATTATTATACTACTTTGCTTATATAAGAAAAGTAGGAATATAAAGTATTCTATTATATTTTACTACTTATATAATTTGATTCTTTTAGGGTTATTATTTACTTTTATATGGTAAACTAGGATATCTATTATATAATCTTATATAGTCTAAATAAAACCTATTAATTACGTTTTTAAACTAGAGTTTCTTGTTATTCAATCTAGCTAATGAGGTTACATAATTTAATTCAATATTCTATAAGCTTATTTCGGTTTATAGTATAGTTATTTCTAATAACTATAGTATAGAAGTAATACAATAAATATCCTACTATTATTAGCTCTTTTTCTTTAAGCTAGTAAAGAAGTTATTTTTAGAAAGATTTAGTATTAATATTCATACTTTCAGGCTACTTGTTATATATACTTATATAAAGTAGAAGATAGTTATTATGACGTTTAAGATATTCTTAGTAGACCTAGGTTTTAGAAAGTATTAGTAGAAGTAGGTTTATTCTATTTTATAAGTTTACGAATAGATAAAAGTTTCTAAGCTTTATATTTTGCTAATAGTGTTAGTTATTATTAAAAGTATATAAGTTATTAGGAATAAGAAATTATATTAAACGTATAGTAATATTAAGTAGGATTCTTTATAAGTAGTATTAGATAGAAAGAAGAGTTATTTAAATGATAATAAGAATACTTATCGATATAACCTATAGGTTAAATAATACTTCTTTAGAGAAGGTATTGATTTAAATAAAGGTTTGATTTAGATTTAAAGAAGTTGGGATATATTTATTAATATATTGAGGGGAGGTTTAAAGCTTTATTAGAAAGTAAAAGTATTGATTTAAATACTCCTAGGTTTATAAACATATTACTTTTAACTAAGTTACTTGAAGGGTATAATTGGTTTTTTAGATACAAGAATCTATTCTCCATAATGAGTAAGATGCTCTAATATGAATTTAATTATAATTATATATTTATTATAGTTAGAAGTATACAAATATTTCTTCTAACTATATTTTGTTAATTTTCCCTTTTTTGTTATTTATAACGTATTAGGTATTATTCTACTTTATATATAGTTTATTCTTCCTAACTATAGTTTAGTATAAATATTTTATCTTAGTTAAGAATACTGAAACTTCTTATTCTTATGAGTTTATAAAGTTTAGTTCTCTTTATTGTATCTATAATATTAGCCTTTCTAAATTCAAGAAAATAGTAAGTAATATATACTTATAAATCTTAGTTCCTTTAGCTAAATTGATTATAAGTTAGTAATACCCCTTTTATCTTCTTCTATAAATTGACTTACTTATTAAGTAGGTATTAGTCTTATATCTTTATGTATTAATACCTCTTAGAGTAAATATTTCAAGTTAGTATATATATTATAGTTCTAAATCTATAAGGAGTTTTAAACTATATGAATAACGTTTTAATATATTTGTATGGGTTTATAGAATTATAAGAGAATCTATTTTTATGTTAAGAAGATATTTATATTCTAATAAGAAGTCTTTATCTATTAAACTATTATTTATCTTCATAGCCAGTAGGTTTAGAAGATTATTAATGACTTAGTTGCTATATATAATTGTTTTATTTAAAGGTATAATAATTAGAAAATAGTACTTTATAGCTATTATAAACAGTAACTATATACTATATATAATACTCAAACTAGTTCTTAAGTCTATAGACCTTGTTTTAAATATATTTCGTTTCTTATAATTCTTTATATTAATTACTTCTTCGATAAGACTTAAGATTAAGAGACTTATAATTTGAATTAAATTAATATCTAGTAGTAAGAGGGTTATAATTAGATGTATTCCAAAAGAAGCTATTAGTTAAGTAATAAGTATAATAGCTTCTTGATTCTTAAGTTTAAAGTCCTTTAGAATTTTGAAAGAATTAAGTTATTAGTAGTAGATTATCTCGACTTTAGCTAACCTTTTAATATTACTTTGCTTTAACAAAAGCTATTAGATTGTATTCTTAATACTACTTTTATATATATAATTTATCTTTTTATATATAATCGTCCTCATTAGTTCCGTTACGATAAATGATTCTCTTATATCTAGAGGGATATTAAAGTATAATAAATAATTAAAATTATAAAATAGGGAATTCTTAGTTAAACCTTAGTTGACTAAACAGAATATTAGAATAAACGAAATCAAGAATATAGAATAGACTTATAAATAAAAATAAAGCCTTCCTCTAGTATATTTCTCATTCTTATTATATTTTGCTCAATATTTAGTTTTCTTATTGAAGTAGATAGTTATATCTAATTCAAAAAAACCAGAATTTAATTATTTAGATTTAAAACTAGTTTTATTAACAACTTAGAAATATAAGAAAGAGCAAAATAAAATATCACTTTCTCTAACCTATAGTTTTTCCTCTCTAAAACTTAGAAGAATAATTTAGACTCTAAGATTTCAAACTTGAAGACTAGAAATTTGAGTTTCTCTATAGAATATATAACAAAAGTAAATAAATAAATAAAACTATCTTTTTAGACTTATAAATAGATATTTATACTTCTAAGTATTATCTAGAGAAAAGTTAGGGTTTTAGAGAAATATATCTTAATATATTATTTTCCTTTTTAGATTTAATTTAGAGAGATAAACTTTTGATATTAAATCTTTTAGGACTATACTAGTGATTTTCTAAATACCTAAGAGGGATATTTATTATTAGAATAAAAGCATATTTTCCTTATTATTATTAGCTTCTCTTAAGACTATAAATTCTTTATAATTTTCTATTTCTTTAGCATTTATAGATTTATTTTCTATTAAGAAGATCTTTCTTAAATCTTACTTTACTTTAGATTGATAAATATCTAAGTCTAATAGTTCTTAATACTTCATAGATATTTAGATAAATTTCTATACATAATTATTATTATAAGTTGGATTTGAATCCTTTCTCTTGAGACGATTATTAGTTCATATAAAAGGGAATCTAATATATATAAAGGAATTTGAAAAAGTTTAATTTACGAGTATTTTAACCTTTATTCTAATTACTTATTCATTACCTTTTACATATTATAAGTTAGTATAAGATTTCTAACTTCTAATTCCTATCCTAAAAAGTGTTGGTTTACTAAGTATTAAATCTCTTTACTATTTCCTAGTATTATTCTACTATTATCTTTATAGCATTTCTCTTGTGTCTTTCTAGTCAAGTAAATACTTTTATTTTTAGTTATAATACCTTTTTTATCTATATTAATATTTAGTTTAGAATCTTTAATATAAGTATTTAAGTCTTAATTAGTATTATTACTTCATTTTTATCTTTAAAGTAGAAAGAGGTATACCTTATTAATATTTCAATTATTATTTAGTCTATAAATAGTATTATAAGTAGTAGGAGTTAAGAGTATCTATTATTATTCTCTATTACTTAGATTAATAAGATATGAGTAATAAGTTAATATCTTATTTTAAAACTACTATTGGTTAATAGGCTAAAGGTAGAAATATCTTATTGCTTTATATTATATTACTTATTAAACTTAATAATATATTACGTATTCTCTAGTCTACTATCTATAATAAATACATTATAGAGGTTATACTATATAATTACTTTTGCTTATAAAAGCTTTATAATAACCTTAAAGGTTACCCTATTTAGCTACTACATGTCTAGCTATTTAGTAAAAGTCTTCCTTATGTTAATAAGATACTGTTTATTCAGTCTTTAAATATCTAGGTTAATTGTATTAAATAGATATTTATATAGAGTAGCAATATTATACAAATTAATTATATACTTAACTTAATATAATTGAAGATTTAGGTAATACTTTATTATTTTATATATTCTTTTATATATACCTACTTAATAGTACTAATAAGATAGTTTATAGAAACCTACTTTCTAATTATAATATTTATTCTTATTATATATTATAGTAATAAGTTTCTTATATACTATTAGATTATGTTCTACTTATTAAAATATTAATTTATATAATATAGTTTATACTAAGGTTAATTAGTCTTATAATTAGAATATTATGATTTTATATATAAATATTTTAAAATAGTTGAAAGTAATACCAAAGAGCCTTTTTAAAATCATTAAATAATTATAAGAATATACTAATAGGATTATATAGTACGCCTGACAACCAGCTAGCTATAACTACTAAAATACTAGAAAGAGTTTTTAGCTAAAGGATTATAACTTAAATCTTTTAAGTAATAGTTTATATAGTAATATAAATCCTATTTATATATCTTAACTTTTCTTAGTTAAAGCTTTTAACTATATTCTTATAATTCTATTATTTCGACTTAATATTTTAAGTGATTAATATAAGTAAGGATATTAAATAGTAACTATTTGTATAGGAAATAACTATCTTATAAGTATAGACTTAATATAAATCTCAATAAACCTTAATAATAAATACTTAACTTAGTAGAAATATATAGTAAGACTATTAATACTATACTATATTATTACTTAGAATTAAGAAGATTGAATAGTAATAATCATGAGATAATAACTTTAAAAGAAAGTATTTCTAAGGAAAGGTACTTTTATATACTATTTGAAATAACTTAAAACTTAATATTAATATAAATTCTGACTAATAGTATATTATAGAGGTTAGAATAAGAAATCTATTAGAAGACTTTATATAGAATATATATTAAGGAAGAGAATACTTACTTCTTGATATAAGACGAAAGAAGATACTAACTTCTATTATAACGTTTTGGCTTAAATAATTATTATTCCTTTAATAATTAATATTTAGATTTAATAAGTAATCCTAATTATTACTCTTACTATTATTCCGATTAGTAATCAATCTAATAAATATTATAGAAAAAACATTTAAAACTATATTGTTTTAAATGGTAATGTACTGAGAATAAATATAGAAATAATAAGAAGTTTATCAGGAGTAAACTATAGCTTTTATCTAATAACTAGCTTAATAATTACTAATATTTAAACTACCTAAAGATTAAGAAAAACTACGCTTATATAACTATAGAATAATAAAAGAAGAATTTATAATTAAATAGGTTAATTATTAGATTATAGCTATTAAGAATATTTACTAAATCTAACTAAGTAGTATAATCAACTAATAGATCTAATAAGTATTTATAAACTTAGTATTTTAATTCTAAATAGAATAGAGAAATTATAAAGCTATCTTAGAAGATAACTCTATCTAAATTAACTTTATTATATTTAATTACTAATAGTATATTAACTTAGAAATATAAGAGAAATTATATAAATAGAAGCTTAAAGAAGTATAATAGGGGGAGGATTAGTTACTCATATAGTATTATCCTAAATAATTAGTACCATATTAAAATTTAAATATACCTAGTTCTAAATAGAACAAAAAAGAAACTTTTATCTATTTCTACTAATTATACTTAGGTTTAAAAAAACAAATAGAAAGATTTAAAATCTTGATTTTAGAAATTAGAAATATTCAAAGTAAAAACTTTAAGATTATAGGAATTCTTATAGTATTATATTAGTAAACTAATATGAAATAGGAGATATAAGTATTTATATATAGATTTATTGTTTTCTTAACTACCCTTATTCTTATAAATAGTAGGATAAATAGAGCTATTAGTTCTATTAATACTAGATAGTTAGTAATAAGATACTAGTAGGTTAAGTAATACTATAGTTATTTTAAGATAGAAAGCTATATATACATATTATTTATACTATAAATAATACAAATATACTTCTTATATAGTAAGATAGAATATAGAACTATAAATTATAAGAATAGAATAGGGAAAAATATAATACTAATAACTACCTAAAAGTGAAATACTATACGGTTTTATACTTTAGTTTGAACTATTAATACTAGCCCCTATATTAAAAAGTCTAAAGAAATAAATAAATATAGAAATAGAACTAATAGTCCTTATATTAACTAAAGAGTTAGTCTCTGTAGGGAAAATAACTAAAAACTTAGTATTTATTCTCTAGAATACTAAAGAGATAGAAGTAATAATAGATATAGACTTATATTTATAGATAAACCTTATTAATAAATAGCTAGTTATATTACTAAGGCTAATCCTAACTAAAATATCTATACCTATTTTAAAAGGATTTAATAACTTAATATTAAAGTTACGAAAGTTATACTAATTAAGATTCTCTTTTATAAATTTTAATAGTCACCTCTAGAAATTATACTAATTATCTATTAGTATTTACTAATTAGAAATATATATAGACTTCTGATTAAAGTAAGATTCTATAGGCTAAGAAGGTATTATAATAAATACCTAGATAAATACTTAATATTATAAGACAATATCTATTATTAAACTAGAAGTATATATTTAAGAGATTATTAAGAATAATAAGACTATTTATATACTATATATTATCAAGATAAGAGAAAGTCTTAAAGTTTATGAAGAAATACTGAGGAAAAGAGACACAATTATTGTAACTATAAATATTTCTAAAGAACTTATAAATAAAAAAGAAGTATTTAATAAGATTATAATACAATTAGTCCTAGTTCTTAAAGATATTAAATATACTATTAACTTAAAATTAAGTAAAAAATCATCTTATAAGTTTATATCTTTACTAAATAAATAGTAATCGGAAGAATTAAAGATATATATTTTAGAAAACTTAGTAAATAAATATATATAGCTATTAATAAATAAAGTAAATGTATTAATTGTTTTTATACTAAAGAATAATAGCTTTTTATATTTCTATATTCACTGCAGAAAGTTTAAATAAATTATAATAAAAGACTGATACATATTAATACTAATTAGTAAACTTCTAAATAGACTCTAAAGAATAATATAAATTTTAAAACTTAACTTTACAAATACTTATTATTATATTAAACTTATATTAGAGGATTATTGGAAGATAGGACTTAAGATATAATATAGTTATTATAGATATATAGTAATACTATTTAGGCTTATTAATATATTAGTAACTTTCTAAATATATACTAATTATATATTTACTAGTCTAATTAATATATACTATATAATATATATAAGTAATATTATAATATATATAATAAATACTAAAGAAGACTATAGTAAAATACTATTATAAATACTTATTAAATTATATAAAATATATTTTTTTACTAAGCTTTCTAAATATGAATTCTATATA
>QAPG01000593.1:0-17465 GCA_004366825.1 Colletotrichum spinosum
GAAGAATAATTCTATTAATTATTTAAATAACTTGAAATATTATTCTAAAAGGTCTATTTCTAAATTAGATAATTATGATTTAAGTATTATTCTAGGGGTATATTTTTAAACGAGAAAAACTAATATACTTTAGTAATAATTTAGCTAGTATATATAAAATAATATGATTTCTATATGTAGAACTTAAATATATTCTTATAAAAGTATTTTTAATTTCTTTTTATAGGGATAGTAGGAATAATAAGTACTATAGGAGTAGTAGGTACTATAAGTATCATAAGTATTAAAGGTATAGTAGGTCTTTTAGTAATAGAAGTTTTCTTTATAATTATAACTTTCTTAGGAGGAGTAGTTTTAGGAATAGTAGACTTTTTAGTAGTAAACTAATAGTTAGTAGATGTAGAAGTTATAGGAGGGGATATAATAATATTTAAATAAGTTTTATACTTCTTAATAGGAGCTTTTTCTATTATAATATTATTATCTATAGGTTTCCTTTTAATATCAAGTATAATATTATTATTAGGAGTAAAGTAATATTAAGGGTTTATTAAATAGATTTCAATAGAAGAGATATAATTATTAGTAGTAGGTATAATTATATTAATATTATTATTAGGATAATAAGGGAGCTATAAAAAGGTTTCTATAACTTTAGATCTTTTATTCTTATTATTATTATTATTTTAATTATTATTACTACTTTTATTTTTATTCTTAGTAGATAATAGTAAACTAAGGGTATATATTTTGTAAGGTATAGTAATATTAAACCTATAAGGAATAAAATAACTACTACTAATAATAATAGGATATTTAGGTATATTATATTTAGAATAATTAGTAAGGTAATAGTAAAACATATTATTAAAGTAAAGGAGTTTTATAATAGTAGGAGCTTTAGTATTTTTAGGTATTAAGGTATAATAAGGATTATTAAAAAAATAAATAAGTTGTTATTCTAAAGTGATAGTAGGGTTATTATTATAAAAATAAGTAAGCTGTATAGTAGATAGTTAGTAAAATACTTTTTCTATAGATCTTAGAATATTAAGCTATTCTATTAATTAGTAGTAATGATAAGATAAGTATTTAGTAAACTTATAATAATAAGATATATAATATTTAAATACTTATAAATATCTAATATCTCTTAGAAGAAAAGATATTTTGAATTAAGTTTCTTCTTTTATATATTAATAAGAAGGTTATAAATAATATTATTTATATACTACTATTTTACTAAGATTTTAGTAAGAATATATAGTAGTTTGTTTTTATATTTAGAAGGTAAAGTATTTCATTTAAATATAGAGTAATAGATAATAGTTTAGTTTTAAGTTGTTTAAATAATATTATATAATTTAAATAGAATTTAAATAGTAAAAGTTCATAAGTATAGTAAATATGTAGTAAAAGAATAATTTATACTATAATATTTCTATTTATTCTTCTTATAAAGTAGATATTTTGATATATAATTACTAATAATATAAAATAGTAAATATATAGTAAGAGAATAACTTATACTATAATATTTCTATTTATTCTTCTTATAAAGTAGATATTTTGATATATAATTACTAATAATATAGAGTAGTTATTCTATATTAAGATAAAGTAAGGATAAATAGTTAAAATAAGGCGAATAGTTACTAAGTTATAAGTATAGAAAACTTTTATTAGTAGTTTCTTTATTATTATAGATAAATATCTAAAGGATAATAGTAATAATTATAATATAAGATATTATTAGGGAATATATAGTATAGGGATAATAAAGAAGAGAAGGAAAAAGGGAAGAAAAAAATAATACATTAGGAATATTTAGTAAAATAATATAGAGGGGTATTGAAAAGATAAAGATAGTATAAATAAAGAATTAAAAGATAATAAGATATATATAGAAGAAATAGATAATACTTACTAAATATATAGTAAAATAATATAAGGGATTATAATAGAACTTAAAGAATTATTCTTATTAGAATAATATGATAAAGATTAAAAGTATTAATATATTATTAGGATAATAATAAATATATTTATGAATAATAGAAGGAATAACTAAGAAACTAATAATAGTGATAATAAAAATCAGTCTATTATTTAAATAATAGAAACTATTTTGATGAATAATACTATTAATATAGAATAATTACTAGTGCTTAATGTATATTTTATAATAAATAGTTAGTAATAATATATAGCTTTATAATAGATATTAAGGAGTATGTAATTATAGTTTCAAAGATTAAGGTTTTTAGAGGGGGGGATAGTTATAAGGATATATTAATAGGATTATATAATATATTTAGTAACTAGCTAGCTATAGCTATTAAAATATTAGAAAGAGTTTTTAACTAAAGGATTACAATTTAGATTTTTTAAGTAATAGTCTATATAGTAATATAGATCCTATTTATATATCTAAACCTTTCCTAGTAAAACTTTTAGCTATATTCTTATATATTTCTCTTTAATAGTATTTCGTTTAATAAAATATTTATAGAAAGAGTAGAAGTTAGTATAAAGTACTATTAGTATTATTAGTATTTCTAGGTATTTAGTTATGTATTTAAGAATAGTAAAGATTATATATTTTATATTGATTTTTATAATCTTATTATAAATTTTAGAAGTTAGTATACTTCATATAATTCTTTTTGATTTAATAGAAGAGAAGTAGATAATATTGTTTTTAAGTTTATAAGTATTACTTTTCTTATTATTTCTCTCTATCTCTAGGATAACAATAAACTTTAATGAAAATATTATATTCTTGTATTAATAAAAGATTTATTACTAAAGATATAGAGTTTTATCTTCTTAATATTAGTAGGGATAAATATTAAGTTTTATTCTAAGTTATTTATTTATTATATGAGGTGTTTATTAAGTCTTTAAAAGGATTCTCTATTAGGATTTAATATCAAGTTATAATAGAGAGGTTAAATTATATTTCTAATTAGTATATAGAGGTTATATATATTCTTTATACTTATTAGTTAATATATACTAACTTTACTTATTAGAAGTATAATTAATAAGCCTAAGTCTCTTATTTTAGCTTTTTTAAATAAGAGTTATATTATTATCATCTTTAAGGGTTAGAAGGGGCTAATAGTTCGCTCTCTACTATAACCATTAGTAGATATATTACCTCCTGAAGTATAACTTTAGCCTTTCTACCCTCCTACTAACTACTATAGCTAGCTCCTAAATAATCCAAAGTTAAACCCCTTATAGTTATAGTAGTTAGTATACTTACCTTACATTAATCTTTTTAAGAATAAACAACTAGTAATTCCTTTAATAATAACCTTATATTTTCATACCCTTATAGCTATAAATAATTTAAATATCTCAAGATATTTAAATACTACTAACTATAAGTATTCTATTCAAATATATATTATAATTTCAATATCTATAATCTTAATATCCCTATTATAAACTAAGCTTTACTTACTTTTAAGATAAAACTTTATACTATTAATATAAAAGTTCTCTACTACTAATATAAGTTAACTTATAATCTCTATATAAGTATAATAAGACTTAGCTTATTCTTATTAGTAAATAATCTTAGTATATTAATAGAATATAACTAATATATAAATTTTATATATAGATATAAATATTTCCAATATAACTTGATAGGTTTTAGAATCCTTATAATTATATTATTATAATGTTCTAAGGTATCTAATAATTAGTATTATGAGAAAATATTAACATTAAGGCATTATCTTATTAATACTTAATCTCTAAAACTTCCAGCTTAATATAGTAATCTATAGGATAATTAGATAATCTTCTTTTAAATATCTATAGGTTATTTATTAATTATAATATTTAGAATAATTCTATTAAAGCTTAATTTAATATACTAATAGTTTTAATTATATTAATTATAGCTAGTTATTTCTATATTTATCTTATAGTTATTTTTTCATAAGTAGCTATATAGATTTTAAAGAGATTTTAGTTTTATTATAAGAATTATAGAAGAATAATAGATTATAGAACGCCTAACTCTTAGCATTTCTTTTTATTCTATTTTAAGAAGTTTATAAAGGTTTTCAACTTTATAACCTTAATAGTTACTTTTAGCTATATATATTAAGCTTTAGTTTTAATAAAACTCTCCCTAATTATTACGACGAGGTTTTCTACTACTATAGGGTTAAATATTAGAACTAGGGGTATAATTATCTATAATAATAAGTAATTTCATTACTATTTTAACTAGTTATAAACTAGTATTAGTACGAATACTATTATTAAGTAAAATTTATAGTTAAATCTATATATAAAGTAAAGAGCTTAGATACCATTCCAAATATAGAGTAAACGTAACTAAATAAACTAATTATATTACTAAAGATTTAGAAAGATATTACTGATCTTTTAGAATTATTATAAAAATCTTTTATTAAAATAGTAAAAACTAAGATTATAAAGTTAAAAGAAACATATATCTAATAAGAAATAGATTACTAAGATATTAGAATTAAGTTTCTTTTTTTAAAAAGGTCTTTACTTATAAGATAGATATACATAGTTTTTAAAAATAATATAAAATAAAGATTTATATATATAGAAATATATAATGCATCAATCTATTATAAACTATATATACAGTAATACTAACTATCTAAACTTTTTAAATAGTTATAATAACTATAATATAATTTAACCTTGAAGTCTTATAATTCAATATTATTATTATAATTTTAAATACTATAAGAAATCTTAATCAACTTTTTATAATAATGAAATTATTAGAAAGATTTAAAATAATAAGATATTATATAGAATTTAAATAAGCTTTCCATAAACATTTTAAATATTTCTTTTTAATATAAAGCTTTTTATACTATATTAAAATCATAAGGCTTCTAGCTATATTTAGAAAAGTCTTTTCTATTTAAGAATAAGAGTTTAAATATCTATATTCTATTCTATATAGATAATATTCTTCTCTTATACTATAAAGTAGCTAAAAAAGATACTTTTAGAATTATGAGAAATATAAAATATACTTATAAAATCAAAAAGTATAATCTTATTGAATATTTCTTAAGACTTTAAATTATAAAATATTATAAGTATTAAAAGATATACTTAGTTTATAATATATATGTTACTAAAACTATAGAATATTTTAATTTTAAATATAAACTAAGTTTAATAATACTCCTTCTAATAGTAGCTTTTACTATAGATTCTAATAAAACTATATTAAAAAGGATTTATATTTATTAGATAAGAATTAGTTTAATTCTCTATATTATAAACTAATATAATTAAATATCTTATCTATATATTCTTAAGTCTTAAGTTATCTTATAATTTTCTTTTAAAATATTAAAATATAATTACCTATATAATTTAATATTTCTATAAGATATGATTCCTAGTATTATAATTTAGAAACTTAAGAAGTATTAATAAGATATTTTAAATACTTCTAATTACTAGAAATATTTCCTTTATAAACTATAAAAGAACTTAAAACTTAAATTATTATTATATTATCTTTTTATTTAAAAAGTTAATCTAATAAAACACTACTTAATTAAATATTATCATAATATTAATAGTTAAAATATAACTTCTTAGTTTTAAATATAATTTAAAAGACGCTCCAGTACTAAAGAAACTATTTTAAAATATTAAGTTTAATTTTAGAGATGTTTAGAAAGTCTATTATAATAACTATTAAAAGATTAAATTAAGTATTTTAAATAGTAAGTATCTATTAATTAAGCTTTAATATATAGATATTCAATAGATATAATTATACTAAGAATATTTAAAAAAGAATTTTAAAATAATCTATATATTTAGAGATATAGTACTAATAGACATATTAATATAAAACGTAATCTAGGTATGATTTAAATAATTCAAAATACTTCTTAATTTAATAGATCTATAAATAATACTCTTAAGACTAATTAAAATAAACTAGCAGCTTTTTTAGAGTTATTTATAACTATTCAAATAATAAATATAAATAATTTAATTTCCTAAAATTTGACTCTTTAATAAAAAGTCTTAGTTATACTTATATAGAAAGTTAGAAAGTAGTAGAACTTTTAAAGTTATTTATAAAGAATAAAGCTTTGTATTTCAATTTATATTTGATTTAGAATAGATTATTTAAACTAAGAGTTTAGAATAAGTAGGTAAGAAGTTATATTTAGTATATAAAATTTAACTTAAAGAAGTATAGAAAATTAATTATATCTTTTCAAAGAAAGAGCTAATATTAAAGCTTATCTAAAAGATTAGGAGAATCTATTGGAATTAGTTATTGAAATATTAAGGTTAAGATTCTAGTTTTTAAAACTATGAGGAATTATCTAAAGTCTGAAACTCTAATCTCTAAATCTTCTAATAATTAATTAACAAATAAAAGTTTAAATAATAGAAGACTTAAATAAAATTACTAAAAGCCTAGAGGTATAATTAGTAGTAAATAGTTAGATAAATAGTAAAACCTAAAATAGTTAAATAATAATAAATTATATAATAACTAGAATTCTAATAATAGAATTAGAAATACTTCTATTCTTAAAGAAAGTTAATTCAAACTCTTTTTAATATTAAATATAAATATAATTTAGAATAGCTTTTTTATATTACTAACTTTCTTATTCTTTAATTATAAGTAATTAGATTTAGAATTATGATTTCAATTTTAAGCTAAATTACTTACTTTATTATTATGTAAGATCTAGATAATATTAAGATACTTTTTAAACACCTTATAAGTTTTATAACAAACTAGAATATAATATCCTCTTAATGTAGATTTATATTTATAATAAAAAATAGAAAGTAAATCTTTACTTCTAATACTAATAATATAAAAATAGCTTTTATAAAAGAAAATAGAACTTAAGTAGTAAATAGTATAAAGAATAGTTACAATAAACTGAATATTATTAATTATCTTTATCTAAAGAAGACAATCTTTATATTCCTTAGTAGTTTTATTTAAATTACTTCTTTTAAACAGAATAGATTTTATAAGAATAATCTTAGACATATTAGACTTCTTATTTAACTTAGCTAATTGAAACTTAATATCTTTAAATTAATATTTAAAATTATCCATCTTAAATAACATCTCTTAATCTCTAATTTAAATAGACTTCCTTATAGACTTTAATATAAACTTAATATATTTCTTAAGAAGTTTAACTAGTTTATTAATATTATCCTCTTTATCCTCTTCTTTATTTATAGTAGATTTAAGTTCTTCTTCTTAATCCTTAGCTATAAAGTTACTAGTTAAGTTATCTCTTTTATTTCTAGAAAGTAGTTTAAAAATAAGAGTTTTTCGAAAGTAATAATAAGGATATTAAGAATTACTAGAAGTAATAGATTTCTTTAAAATAATAATTAACCTTTTAATACAATTATTTGATTTTAATATATAAAAAGCTTGAAATAGTAGGAAAAACAGTAAATACTCTTAAGGACTAGGGAATTTAATAAAATAGACATAAATAAAAACCTTAAGTTATAATACTTTAACTTTATACTACTAACTAGGAGGGAATAGACAAAAACTATTAATATTAGTAATTTATATTTAAATCTTAATAATAGACTAATTGAAAATAAAGCTACTAAAGTTCATAAACGTATTAATAGTATAGAGAAAAAGAAGAAAATAGTCATTATTAATAAGGTTATAAAAATAAAGAAAGTTAGAAAGTATTAGATAAAGTAGGCTTCTTAAAAAGAGTAAAAAAGAGTATTTTAAAACTAAGAATTCTTATTATTAATACCTAAATAAAGATAAAAGACAGCTAATATAACTTTAAAGTTTAGTTTTCTATTACTTTTTAAATTAGAATTAAGAAGTATCCCCTTAAGTTTGATAATAAACTAAGTAAAAACTAGTATAGATTTATTTAATAGAAAGGTTAGATTAAGATAAACTAATAGATTAACTATAATATTATATAAAGACTTAGCCTTAATAACTTCTTTTTTAATTTTAATAACTTTATGCTATAATTAAATGTTAGTAATAATTAATGTATATTATTATGATTGAAATTTAATTCATAGAATCTATTTTAATATATATACTACCTATAAGTATAAGAAGGTAATTATTAAAGATATTGATATAAATAAAAAAGAAAGAAAGTAATAACAGAAGATAATAACGAGATTATTTTAATATATTAAAATAAGATATAATTATCAATTTTAGAAAGAGCTAGTTAAATGCTCCTATTAAGACTTATAAAAATAATTAAATATACATTAGATTATAATAGGTTTATTATAATAGATAATTTCTTTTATTCAAATATTTTAAGAATTATTTTAAAATACTATCTACCTTATTTTATTTCTAATAATATATTACTTAAGATTTAAAGATATCTCTAGTAGCTTTACTACTAGGGGAGAATATAAAAATAGATATAATACTGAAGCTACTATATAATTATACTAACTTATATAAAGCCTAAGTACTCTAATTATATATATTTAAGTGCTTCACTCTAGTTTGAATCAATTATACCTTTCAATAACCTATATTTAGACCGTATACCATATTATTTATTCATTATATAATAATAATATTCTTAAGTCTTCTTATCCTTATAAAATTCTAGTAATATTTTAACCTAATAATCTTTAACTAAATCCCTAATCCTAACTATAAGATATATTATAATTAAAGATTTTATTAAGGTTTCTACTTATATAATATACTAAATAGCTTTCTATACTGAAATAGAGTTTTATAATTTAGAACGTTTTCAAATATTTAAAAGCAACTTTAAGGATTAGTTTATAATAACTTAATAATGTATTAATATCTTTAAAATATATTATTTTAGAGACTACTCTATAATATATAATATTAAAGTTGATATAAATAGTAACTAAGTCTTTATAGTATTATACTAACTATTTTAATCCCAAGGATTTATCCTATAGATTTATAAGGAGTTTTAAGAAGTTCTAAAATACTATATTAATATAAAGAGTAACTATAACAAGTATCCTAAATAGGGTAATAACCTTATATTAGAAGAATTAAACTATATACTACTTTCTTATAATATTTAACCTAACGTTAAATATATAATACTAATAATACTTTTATAATGAGGAGTTAAGAAAGAATACTTATAATTAATTTAAATAGATTATATACTTATAGTAAAAGATAAAAGAACTTCTATACTAATAAGTAGTTTTACTTACCCCCTACTGAACTATTTCAGAACTTTTCTAATACTAAGAAGGTTACTAAGATTATAACTAAGAATAGTTTTAATATTATAAATATCCCTTATACCTTTTGTCTACTATTCTTTTCAATAATACTTTAGCTAAATATATCATAAACCTTATAAAACTATATAATAAAGATATAAAGTATAATAGAAGTCTATATAATAAGTTTAAAACAAAGATCTATATCTTTTATAATTACTACCCTAAGTTTAATATCCTATACTATATATAAACTAATATACTTTTAATTATATTAAAAGATTAGGCTTTTAAGTATTACTTTAAGTATTCAAATAAACCCAGCTTTAATTTATAATTTATATAGATAACTTACTATATTGAAAACTACTTTAAAAACAATAAATATTAATAATTATATCTTTCTAATTAGTAAAATGTTATATTTCAAAGTAATATAACTAACAATTCTAAAAAGAATAAAAAAGAAGCTTTCAAAGCTTTTATATTTGTATTTACTTATATTTAGAAAGCCTTCTTATTCAACTTCTATATAGATATAATACTTTACTTCTACCTTATAAATATATATTTCAATATATTTAAATACTAATTAGCTCTTTTTAGTCTTATAGTAATATCTTAGAATCTTTATAATTTATTGAAATTAGCTATAAGTAATATTATATCAATTTAAAAGTGACAATATATTTAGAATAATAGAAATAATAATTAGAAGTAAATTAATAATTAATTTTAAATTAACTATATATATAACTCTCTTCAGGAATACCTTTAAGATACTATATTATAAAATACTTAATACCTTATTTATACTACTTTATAATACTTATATTTATTTATATTAAATAGAGCTTATTCTTCTCCTATAATTATATATAACTATTTGAATTAGACGTATTATATATATAGTAAAATAGATTATTAATCTATAAGATATACTCTTGAGAAGAAGTATACTTATCTTAATCAACATAAATTTAATACTAATCCTAAAGTATATTTTATAATAATATATTAAATCTTCCTTATAGATTATAAAAGTATTAATAGATTAAATAATAGCCTTTAAGATTCCTTTTGAAATTATAAGTATAATAATACTATTATATAATACTAAGTATATTATAATTTCAAAAACAAGACTATTACTGTTTCTAACTAGTTTTTAATATTATTCTCTAATAAAAGCCTTATTACCTTTAATAGAAGTAAAATTATAAGAATCCTATAAAACTAAATAGTATTCTATATTATTATTTAAAATAATACTTCTAGTAGTAGAATTACTAAGAAGAATAATACTATAGTTCTTATATCTATATTTATACTTAAAGGCTATTACTTCAATATTATTTTTCAAAATATCTTACCTAACTTAAATACTACTAACTTCTTAACTACTAAGTACTTTTAATTTACTATATTTAAAGAAATAGTTAATCTTTTTGTAACTCTCATATTTCTATAAGGTAAACTAGTAAAAATATACTTTAGTAATACTTTTCTAAATATTATATTCAGAATAATTAATGTATTTATACTTCTTAATATTATTATATTTTATATATTATTATTTAATATGTCTTTCTTATTCTAATTTATAGATATAAATTACCTAAGTATTATACTTAAGAATATCTATAATTAGTTCTTTACAAATAAGATAGTTATACTAATTATTTGAAATTAGGGGTATTTATAAATACTTCTTAATAAAAAGAAAATAATTACTTCTATACATTCTATAGAGATCGAGATATAGAGATTTTATTACTATTTTAAATATCTAGCTATTATGTATTTCTATAATACTTTTAATAAAGTAGGATATCTAATTAAATATTATACCTTTAAAATACTTAAGAAGTACTATTACTAATAATAAATATATAGAACAGCTTCTTTGTACTTTTATTTTACTATTTATAGTAATATTAATTTCAACTTTAAGATTATTATTAATATTATCTATATTAATAACTACTTTATACTCTATATTATTAGTACTAGTTAACTCTTATTAAATATCTTAATAAAAATAATATAAGAAACCCTTAAAGTATATTGAATCGATATATACTAAAGCCCTCCTAATCTTATTAATATTAATATAAATATAATATTTCAATCTAAAAACTTTAGATTGGAAATAGAAATAATAAGATTAATAGTTTATATTATTCTTATCAAAATATATAATATCACTAATAACGTTAAATAATACTATATACTCCTCTATTATATATATAAGATTTACTATAATAAGATACTTACTACTACTTAAGAAGTATCCTTTTAAGTAATATATAAAGCAATTAATAATACTACTAAACCTAATAACTTAATACTTATTTTATTTATTTTAAAAGCATATTTCTACCTTATAGAAGATTTAATCTTTTTCTAAATAGCATTACTTAAGTCTATACTATATATAAAGTTACTAAAGAAATCTACTATAAGTATACTAAATATATTATTAAGATTACTTTAGTCATATGAAATAATTTAGATAATTTATATATTATAATCCTTTTATTCTAATTATTAATATATATATAGTAAGAGAAAAATAACTAGTAAGATTTATATTACCCCCTTACCATATATAATAAGATAAGTATTTTTAAACTCTCTTAGAACTTTTAAGAACTTAGATTATAGTTATAAAACTATATTTTAAAAATAACCAAAAGATCTTATCAAGTTATATTTTTAAAATACTAATACTCAAACGTATTGATAAGAAATTATAAGAATTTATATTATTACAATAAAAGACTTAAGACTATATAGAAATATATATTCTTATAATAATACTCTAACTATATCTATAGCTATGCCTATAGAACTCTAGAATACTTAATAAGTATTGTAAGTTACTATTATTATAAATAATAGTAATACTATTACTATTAATAATAATAATCCCCTTTCTAATTAAATAGTTAGTAATATACTACTTTAAATTTAAATAGTTTAGATTTAACTAACTTTAATCTTATAATATATAAAGATAACTTACTTCCTCTAGATTCTGACTAAGAACTATATTTTATAGTATACTTTATAGCTAAAGAATAATTAGATATAATACTAATATTTTAGTTTTATAAAAGAAGTATTATTATCATATTTAGATTACTATTTAAACAGTTAATTAAAAAGAAGCTAGAAATCTTATTACTAATAGTATTATAGAAATTATATATAATACTAATATTTTAGTTTTATAAAAGAAGTATTATTATCATATTTAGATTACTATTTAAACAGTTAATTAAAAAGAAGCTAGAAATCTTATTACTAATAGTATTATAGAAATTATCTAATATAACCCTATCTTCTATAAGGATTATAAGTATTTTAAGTCTTATATTATCAATAAAGTGAAGAATAAAGATATTAATAAGATAGATAAGAAGTTAAGACTTATAATCTAAAGTCTTAGAGATAATAATAACTTTAAAATATTAATATAATTACTAGTAGTCTAATAAAGTAACTAATAGTTAATTTTAACTATAACTTCAATTCTCTTCTAGTATAGTAATATAATAATATAGTTTTATAATATTATATAAACTTATACTTAAGCTAAAATAGAACTTATAAGATATATTATAGCTAAACTACTTTTATACTTTAAAGATTAATACTTTTTAAATTCTATTATAATTATTATTAAACTACTATATATCTTTATTAAAACTAATACCTACTAATAGGTAGTTTATTTTAAATATTATGAAGAATAAATATAAATAGAAATATCAATATATAACTTATATTTCTTTATCTTATATTTTAAAAATAATAGTTTCAGCTTTATAAATATATAGACTAATTATATTTTTAGTTTTCTTAATACTACCTTCTTACATTATAGGGATAAGGAGCTTTAAAAAGCCTTATTTAAAGCTATATTTAAAATAGTGTTTTTAAAGATAGTATTATTAATATTTAATAAAAGTATCTTATTACTTAATAGTAATACCTTCCACTTATACTAAAACTACTAAAGGTAAAGACTTACTTTTATTAATATTTCTATAATATTTAAAGTACTTAAAACGTATATATTAAACAATATATATATAGAGTATACCTTACTTTAATAAATTAACCTAAAGTATTATTCAATCTTTGTTACATAATATAAGAGTAATAACCCTTAAGTAATAATACTACTATATTTAATTAATATCTTAAGTAGCAAATTGAATACTTTAACTATAGTTTTAACTTTATACTACTTAATTTCTCTAAAGTATTTGTTTATATTTCTATTAATAGCTTATTTATTAATAATACTAACTTCTTACCTTAATTAAAATTTATAATAACTTTAAATCAAGAGATTACGATTGATAATAGCTAATTTAATTTCTATAATAACTTTATATATTATTCTTCTACGAGAAGTAAAAGAATTATTAGGAATATACTTATTTTAGAGATTTATATTATAATAGTGAGTATAGACTTTATATATACTATAGTTATATTACTTAGGAAGATCTTTTAGTATTTAAAACTTCCTTAGATCCTAATTATTATATATACTAACTTATACTTATTCTATTCGTATTTTATTCACGTTAATACTATTAAAGAAAAGTATTTTATAATTAATATTATAATATTAAAGTAGTTATATAAATACTATAAGTTCTATAAGATACAATAAATTGATAGATATAACAATGTTACTAATACATTTATAAAAAGTATACTAAACTATACGTTTAAGAGATTTATCGATTTAAACTATATAATTATTTAAATAGAAAGATAGATAATTCAAAAAGAGTAGATAAATAGGTATTTAAGTATTATTAAAGCAAAAAGTATAGATTACTAAAAATACTATTCTTTATTTAAATAGATAGGTATTAAGGTATATAGTAAAAGGAAAAAGTTATTAGTATTAGTTAATATATACTATAAAGTATATATTAACTATATATACTACTATATATATAGTAATATACTTTCTGCATTTTATTAGTAATAAGTATTAAGTATCTAGTAATAGCTATAGCTAAATATATAGCAATTAGTAAGTAATTACTATACTATAGATCTAGAGCTTTATATTTTATAATATATTATATAATATAAGAATAATAATAATAAATAACTAGAATACTACTTTATACCTATATAGTAAGATTATATATAGTATGTATTACCCTCTAGATAAACTAATATTAAAATACTAATAATTATATTGAATCTAGTTTTGACATTAAATACTCCCCTAATAGTTATTATTAGGAGGCTAATAACTACTTTTATTTTATTACTTATAAGATTATATTTAGTAAATATAATAATCTTTCTAAAAGTATCACTAAATTTTTAATACTAGAGATTTATAATCTCTAACCTTAATATTTTGAGAGACCTATATAGCTTCTTGAAAGCTTTTCTAATACTACTCTTATTTCTATAATAATATCTAAATTAACTCCTATAAATAAGATACCTACTTTAAATACTTCTATATTTATAATAGTAGTACCCTTAGGTATTTCTATTCTTATAAAGTTCTATTAACATTTAAACTTAATATATTCCAATTAAATTCCTAATCTTAACTATAAGAATATTATAGATAGGAATTCTATAAAGGTTTCTACTTATATAGTATACTAAGTAGTTTTCTATACTTATATAAAACTTTATAATTTAGAACGTTTTTAGATATTTAAAAGTAGCTTTAAGGATTAGCTTATAATAACTTAGAAACTTATTAGTATTCTTATAATATGCTATTTTAAAGACTATTTATAATATATAGTATCAAAGTTGATATAAATAGTAGCTGAATCTTTATAGTATTATACTAACTATTTTAATAATATGAGTTTACCCTATAGACTTATAAGAAGCTTTAAGAAATTTTAAAATACTATATTAACCTTAAGAGTAATTTTAAGAAATACCCTAAAGGAATTAATAACTTTATATTAGAAGAATTAGACTTTGTACTACCTTTCTATAATACCTAACTTAAGATTAAATATATAATACTAATAATATTTTTATAATAAGAAGTTAAGAAGAGATATTTATAGCTAACTTAAGTAGCTTATATATTTATAATATAAGATAAGAGACTTCTATTATTATAGTGAGTTTTACCTACTTTTTATTTAACTATCTCAAAGCCTTTCTAATATTGTGAATACTATTAAAACTATAGCTAAGAATAATTTTAGTATGAGAAATATCCCTTATGCTTTACCTTTACGATCTTTTTTAATAATACTTTTATTAAGTATACTATAGACTCTATAAGGCTATATAACAAAACTATAAAATATAGTAGAAGCTTATATAATATAGTTAAGATAGCAATCTATATCTTTCGTATTTATTACTTTAAGTTTAGTATCTTATACTACATATAGGTTAGTATATTTTTAATTATATTACAAAATCAGACTCTTAAGTATTAGTTTAAGTATTTAAGTAATCTTAATTTTAACCTATATTTTAAATAGATAACTCGCTATATTAAAGATTATTTTAAAATAATAAATTTTAATAGTTATATTTTTCCAACTAGTAAAATATTATAATTCGTAATATTATAATTAAGAACTTTGAAACAAGTAAAAAAGAAACTTTTAAAACTTTTATATTTAAGTTTATATATATCTAGAAAGCTTTCTTATAAAACCTCTATATAGAAATAATATTCTACTTCTAATTTATCAATATATATTATAGTATACCTGAGTATTAATTAACCCCCTTTAAGTTTATAATAATATCTTAGAATTTCTATAAATAGTTAAGATTAGCTATAGGTAATACTATATTTATAAAAAGATTATAATATATTTAGAATAGTAAAGATAATAACTAGAAGTAGGTTAATAATTAATTTTAAGTTAACTATATATACAAATCCCCTCAAGATTACTAATAAAGTATTATACTATAAAATGCTTAATATTCTATCTATATTACTTGATAATACTTGATAATACTTATATTTATCTATACTAGATAGGACTTACTTCTTTCTTATAACTAAATAAAGCTATTTAAATAAGAAGGATTATATATATAGTAAAATAAATTACTAGTTTATAAGGTATGTTCTTAAGGAAAAGTATACTTCTTTTAACTCATATAAATTAAATACTAACTTTAAAATATATTTTATAATAATATATTAAGCCTTCCTTATAGATTATAAAAGTATTAATAGTCTAAATAATAACCTTAAGAATCCTTTTTAAGATGATAAATTTAATAATACTATTATATAATTCTAAATATATTATAACTTTAAGAATAAAATTACTATTCTTTTCAGATAAATTCTAATATTACTTTTCAATAAAAATCTTATTATTCTTAATAGAAGTTAGATTATGAGAATCTTATAAAACTAAGTAGTATTCTATAGTATTATTTGAAATAATACTTCTAGTAGTAGAATTACTAAGAAAAGCAGCACTATAATTCTTATATCTATATTTATACGTAAGAACTATTACTTAAATATAATCTTTTAAAATATCTTATTTAACTTAAATACTACTAGCTTTTTAACTACTAAGTACTCCTAGTTTACTATATTTAAATATATAATTAACTTCTTTATAATTCTTATATTTCTATAAAATCCATTAGTAATAATCTATTTTAATAATACTTCTCTAATTATTATATTTAGAATAGTTAATAAATTTATACCCCTTAGTATTATTATATTTTATATAATATTATATAATACTCTTTCTTATTTCACTTTATAAATATAGATTACTTCAGTATTATATTTAATAATATCTATAACTAACTCTATCAAAATAGAAAGGATATACTAATTCTTTAAAAGTAGGAAGGTATTATGCTATATATTTAGTACTAGTAGTAGTGCTACTTAAGTGTTTTAAAGGTATAGTATTTAACTAGATATTTTATTTTACTGAGGATATTATAGAAGTATATAATAACTAAATATTTAAAATAGTAGTAGAATCTTTATATTTCTATTTCTATAAAATATATAGAGGTAATTATCTTTTCTTTATTAAGGAGTATCTATAGATACTTTTATTTTTAAATAATTAGTATAATTTTTTTATTTTAGCAGAACTAGTTATAGATATTATTAAATATAATATTAAAGTAATCTATATTTATAAAATAGAATAGGAAAGAAGTAT
>QAPG01000594.1:0-17949 GCA_004366825.1 Colletotrichum spinosum
GTTAGTATTTAAAGTTATTTATCTTAGATAAAATCTCCTAATTTCTAATTTAAATAGATCTCTTTATAAACTTGAAAGCCATCTTAATATATTTCTTAAGAGGTTTAAATAGTTTATTATTATTATCTTTATTATCTTCTTCTTTATTTATAATAGACTTAAGTTCTTCTTCTTAATCTTTAGCTATAGGATTACTAGTTAAATTATATTCTTTATCTTTAGAAAGCAGCTTAGGAGTAGGAACTTTTCTAGGATAATTATAAGGATATTTCAAGCTATTAGGAGTAGTAGACTTTTTTAAAATAAGAACTAACTTCTTAATAAAACTATTTAATTTTAATATATTAAAAGCTTTAGGTAGTAGAAATAGTAATAAATACTTTTGAAGATTAGGGAATTTAGCAAAATAGAGATAAATAAAAGCCTTAAAATATAATACTTTAGCTTTATACTAATACTTACTATTTAAATAAAAAGAAGATATATAAGAATTATTAATCTTAATTACTTATACTTAAATTTGAATAATAGATTAGTTATAAAATAAAAATATTAAGATTAATAAGAATATTACTAATAAGAAGAATAAAGAAAAAGTAGTAGCTATTAATAAAGTTATATAAAATAAAAAGAGTTAAAAAGTATTAAATAAAGTAGGCTTTTTAAAAAGAGTAAAAGAAGGTATTTTGAATTTAAGAATTCTTATTATTAATATTTAAATAAAGATGAAAAATAGCTAATATAATTTTGAAGTCTAATTTTCTATTGTTTTTTAAGTTAGAATTAGAAAGTATCCTCTTAAGTTTATTAATACATTAAATAAAGATTAGAATAGATTTATTTAATAGAGAAGTTAGATTAAGATATATTAACAGATTAGTTGTAATATTATATAAGGTTTTAACTTTAATAGCTTTTCTTTTCAACTTTAATAGGTTTATTTTATAGTTGAAATATTAATAATAATTAATATATATTATTTTATTTAAGGTTCAATATATAGGATTTATATTAATAAATATACTACGTATAAGTATAAGAAGATAACTTTTAAAAATAGTAGTATAAGTAAGAAGAAAAAAGTAATAATAAAAATAATAAGAAGATTATTTTAATATATTAAAATAAAAGATAATTATTAATTTTAAAAAGAACTAGCTAAGTATTCCTATTAAGACTTATAAAGATAGTTGAATATATAATAGATTATAATAGGTTTATTATAATAAATAATTTCTTTTATTTAAACATATAAAAAATCAATTTAAATACTATTTATCCCATTTTATTTATAATAATATATTCTTTAAGATTTAAAGGTATCTCTAGTAGCTCTACTACTGGGAGGGTGTATAAGAATAAGTATAATATTAAGACTACTATATAGTTATACTAATTTATATAAAGTCTAATCGTTCTATTTATATATATTTAAGCGTTTTATTCTAGTTTGAATAGATTATACTTTTTAATAACTTACATTCAGACTATATACTATATCATTTATTTATTATAATTTAGTTAAGAAGTATTAGTAATAATACCTATTTAGGGTAATTTATAATTAGTATAATTCAAGTTTATTAATTTATTATTAAATATTATAGTTCTTCCTTACTTCTTCTTATATAGAGGTTTATAAATCTTAAAGTATTAATAAATCTATCTTTATTATACTAATTAACTTATTATATATTATAGTATTATATATAGCTTTATTTTTAATCTATTAAGAGATCTATCTAAATTATAATACTATTTTACTTATATAAAAAAAGAATATAAAATACTTCTTTTTATATTACTAGTAATATTATTTAATTTCTTCTTTAGAATTATTATTAATACTTATATAGTAGATTAAAATATCTTCTATATAATTCTATATAATTAAGTAAGATTTGTTAATTATATTTCTTAAATTAATATTTCTTATTATTCTGATTAGTTAGTAAAATTATATAGTTTAACTAGATATTCTATAAGGTTTTCTTAGCTTATAATATAATTGTTTCTAATAGCTATAATATAGAAGTAGTTAAGTAAATACTTTACTATTATTAGCCTTCCTGACTTAAGTTAGTATAAAAGTTATTTTTATAATAGTTTAATACTAATATTAAAATCTATAGGCTACTTATTATATATAATTATATAAAGTAGAAGATAGTTATTATAGTCTTTTAAGTATACTTAGTAGAAATAGCTTCTAAAACGTATTTTTAGAAGTAGATTTATTTTATTCTATAAGTCTAGGAATAAATATAAGGTTTCTAGTTTTATATGTTATTAATAATATTAGTTATTATTTAAAATATGTGAATTATTAGGAGCGGGAGATTTTCTTAGGCTTATTAAAATACTAAATAGGATCCTTATTGAATAGTATTAAGTAGGAAAGAGAGTTATCTAAATGATAGTAGGAGTACTTATAGATTTAAACTATAAACTAAATAATATTTTCTTTAGAGAAAGTATCTCTTAAAATAAAGGTTTTATTTAGATTTATAAAAGTTGGGATATATCTATTAGTATATTAAAGAGAGAATTAAAACTTTATTAGAAGGTAAAAGTATTTATTTAAATAACTCTAGGCTTATATATATATAATTCTTAATTAATTTATTTGAAAAGTATAACTAATTATTAGATAAAAGAATTCCTCTCTTATGATTAGTAGGATTTTTCAGTATTACTTTAGTTATAACTATATATTCCTTATAGTTAGAAATATAAAAATACTTCTTCTTATTTATATCTTATTAATCTTTTTATCTCCCTTTTATTTATAACCTACTAATTATTATTTTACTTTATCTATAAATAATCTTCTTCTATTATAATTTAATATAATTATTTTATTTTAAATAAGAATATTAATATTTCTTACTTTTAATAGTTTAGAGAATCTAGTTTTCTTTATTTAATCTATACTATTAATCTATTTATACTAAAGAAAGTAGTAAGTAGTATATATCTATAAGTTTTAATCTTTTAGCTAAATTAAATATAAGCTATTTATATCTTTTTTATTTCTTCCTATAAGTTAATTTATTTATAAAATAGTTATAAGTTTTGTCTTCTTATATATTAATATATCTTAAAATAAGTATTTTAAAGTAATATTTATATTATAGCTTTAAATTTATAAGGAGTTTCAAGGTATATAAGTAACTTTTTAATATATTTTTATAAGTCTATAGGACTATAAGAAAGTCTATTTATATACTAAAGGGATATTTATATTTTACTAAAGAGCTTTTATCTATTAAACTATTACTTATTTTAATAATTAGTAGATTTAAAAGATTATTAAGTATCTAGTTATTATACATAGTTTTTTTATCTAAAGATATAGTAGTTAGAATATAATACTTTATAATTATTATAAAGAATAAATATATACTATATATAACAATAAAATTAGCTTCTAGGTCTATAAATCCTATTTTAAATATATTTCCCTCTTTAGAATTCTTTATACTAACTATTTCTTTTATAAAACTTAAGGGACTTATAGTTTTAATTATATTAAGGTCTAATAGTAATAGGATTATAGTTAGATATATATTAATAAAAGCTATTAGCTAAATAGTAAGTATAATAGCCTTTCTATTTCTAAATCTAAAGATTTTTAGAATTTTAAAAAGACTAAACTATTAGTAGTAATTTATATTAATCTTAATTAGTTTTATAATATCATTTTCTCTTAATAGAAGATATTATACTATATTCCTAACACTACTTTTATATATACTAGCTATCTTTTTATATATAATCTTCTTCTTTAGTTTCTTTAGGATAAATTATTCTCTTATATCTAGAAAGATATTAAAATATAGTAAAGAATTAAAGCTGCTAAATAGGGAATTCTTAGTTGAATTCTAATTTAATAAAAGAAATATTAAAGTAAAGAATATAAAGAATATAGAATGGATTTGTAAATATAAATAACACCTTCTTCTATTATACTTATTATTCTTTATTATGTTTTGTTTTCTTTTTTGAAAATTTAATTTTCCTAATAAAGTAAATCGTTATACCTAACTTAAAGAAGAAAATGAAATACTCTAGCTATTAAAGTCTAAAGCTAGCCTCTTCACTATTTGAAATAGTAGAAATAGTAGAATAAGGTATTACTTTCTCTAACCTATAGTTTTTTCTTTCTGAAGTTTAAAGGAATAATTTGGAATTTAAGATTTAGACCTTAAGGCTAGGAAGTCAAGCCTCTTTATGAAGTATATAATAAAAAGAAATAAATAAATAAAACTAGTTTTTCAAGCCTATAAATACATATTTATATTTCCAAATATTATTTAGAGAGAAATTAGGATCTTAGAGAAATATTTCCTAATATATTACTTTTTTCTCTAGGCTTAACCTAAAGAAATAGATTTTAAATATAGGATTTCTTAATATTATATTAATAATTTTCCAAATACTTAATAGGTATATTTACTATTAAGTTAAAAATATATCTTCTTTATTATTATTATTTTCACCCGCTTAACATAGTAGTTTAATATCTAGCTGGCTTTTACCGTTTTATAGTAAGAGTAGTAGGTTCGAATCCTATAGCAAGTAAGTATAACTAGTAGTTATAAACCTTCTAGTTATATAAATTAAATATAGTAACTACTACTAGCTGTTAGTATTTATTATTAGTTATTTATAGCTAGTAATTATTAATAGCTAGCAATAGGTATTACTAGCTAGCTAGTATTAGTATTATATAATAACTTATTATAATCTTTTAAAGAAGTAACTATAATAGATAAACCTATACCTTCCCTATTTATCAGTAATCGTATTAACTAACTATATTATTACTACTTAAAGTTTCCTCTATTTAAATAGTTCCTCAGAACTAGTATTATCTATAGAATATATAAACTAAAGGCTAACTATAAAGTATAACTACTTTTAAAAGGACCCCGAGAGGCATATGACGTTAAATAGATTAGAGACCTTTAATATAACTATATTATTATTATTTTCTCTAGGGATTATAAATTCTTTATAATCTTCTATCTTCTTAATACCTATAGGTTTATTTTTTACCAAAAAGACTTTCCTAAGTTTTAATTCTAATTAGACTTATAAATATCTAGATCTATTAATTCCCAATATCCTATTAGTATTTAGATAAACTTCTATAAGTAATTTCTACTATATATTAAATTCTAAATTTCTTTCTTAATAAAACTATTAACCTATATAAAAAAGAGTTTAATATATATAAAAATATCTAAAAAAGGTAGTCTACTAGTATTCTAACTTTTATTCTAATAACTTATTAATTACTTTCTTTATATTATAGATTAGTATGAAATCCCCAACTTCTAGTCTCTTATCTTAGAAGATATTAGCCTTCTAAATATTAAAACCTTTTGCTACTTTTTAATACTACTTTATAATTATCTTTATAGCTTTCTTTCTATCTTTGTTAAGCTATATAAAATTATAACTCTTCTTCTCTTATGTATATTAATTTCTAATCTAAAATCTTCTATATAAATCTTAATATTTTAATTAGTATTATCATTTTATAGTTATATTTTAGATAGAAAGAGGTATATTCTATTAATATTTAAATTATTATTTAGTCTATAAATAGTATTATATGTAGTAGGGGCTAAAGATTCTTATTATTATTCCCTACTATTTATATTAATAAAGTATAAATAATAAGTTAATATTTAACTTTAATAATACTATTAGCCTATAGGTTATAAGTAGAGGTAACTTATTGCTTTATGTTATACTATTTATTAAACTTAATAATATACTACTTATTCTCTAGCCTACTATTTATAATAAGTATATTATAGAAGTTATATTAAGTAATTACTTCTTTTTATAAGAACTTTATAATAGCTTTAGATAATATTTTATTTAATTAATATACTTCTGGCTAGTTAGTAAAAATATCTCTCGTTTTAATAAGATACTACTTACTTATCTTTTAAATATTTAAGTGAATTCCTTTAAATAAGTATTTATATAGAATAGTAAAGTTATGAAAGTTGTCTATATATTTAGTTTAGTATAGTTAATAGTCTAGGTAATACTTTACTACTTTATATATTTCTTTATATATATCTATTTAGTAATATTAGTTAGATAGTCTATAGAAGATTACTTCTTAGCTATAATACCTATTCTTATTATATACTATTATAATAAACTTCTATTATATTATTAAGTCATTTTCTATTTATTGAAATATTAGTTTATATAGTACTATCTGTATGAAAAGTAACTGATTCTTTAGCTAGAAAGTCAATATTTTATACTTAAATATTCTGAACTAGTTAGGGTTGATGCTAGGTGGCTTCTTTAGAGTTGCTAAGTAGTAAGTAATTTATTAAGATTTATATGACTAAACTTATGAATTATTTAATATAGTTATAAGGAGTATTAGTTTGTAGTTTGTAGTATTATTTGTAATTATGTTAATGTTCATATTAAAGACTTCTTTAATATACTACTTATTTCTAAAGGAATATATTCTATTAAAGAAAACTTATATGCTTATATTTATAAAGAAGATCTATTTATTAATCTAATTATTAATATTTCTTTCTTTAGTTTTATTATTTCTATTAGATAGTCCTAAGGACTTTTAAGATAACCCGTTACCTATTAAATTTATTATACTACTAATATAATAGATTTTAAAGTTGAATATCTATATTGAAAATTTTTAGTAGATAATTAGTATTTCTAAAAGGTTTAATATTATACTATTAAGTTAAATTATTAGTATTTTTATATCTGTCTCTAATAAGAAATACTAGTTATATAGATAGTTATAAATTTATTCTAGAACTCTAAGCAATTCTTAAAACTCTTTCTTATTTATATTATAATTAAGCTTTAGGCTTATAATTAACTTATTCTTATAGTAAGTAATAGCTTTCTTCTATTTGATAAATTATCTTAAAATTATATTCTAGCTAGTTCTATTAATACTAACTGCTAAATATATCTATCTTGTTTTTTAGTTATAATTAATAGAAATAAGTATAGGGGTATTATATAGTTTATTTTATAATTACTTTATTACTATTGTTTATAGTTTTAATTACTAAAAGGGAATATTCGTTTTAAGTAAATTATTAAGGAGGTATATAATAGTAGAATAGTTTTTTATTTAGATATAGTAAAATATAGTAATTCTTAAGAATAATCTCATTTTTAAAATATTATAATATACTTTCTATTCTTTTATCTTAGTAATTTTAAATTCTTCTAGCTGTTAACTATATTTTTTATAAATATAACTTATAATAGTAACTATTTCTTATACTTATTGCGATTTAATTAATATAATTATATAGCTAGTTAGTTTGATATTTATGAGAAGTCTATTAATATTCTAAATATGTTATAGAATATATCTATAAATATTTAAATATTATAAGTTACCTTCATTATTATATATAATTATTAGTTTTCTTTATTATAATATTATTTAAAAATACTTTATAATAATCAAGAATTAAGTTATAAAGGATTTGTATTATGATCTATATAAATTAAATAATAGAATTAATACCTCTTATAGGTAAAATATAATACTTTAGTAGGTTTAATAGGATTATAAAAGTAATTAAATCCAAAATTTTTAGGTTGAGAGGGATCTAGTTATACTTTAAGAGAATATTAAGAAAGGATAAAAGTTTATATATACTAAAGTCTTCTACAAACTTATTAGTTCTTAGTAGTAATTTTATATTCCGGATTGTAATATTATTAATCTAAGTAGTTAAATTAATAAGTCTTATCTTACTATCTTTCTTTTTAATAAGGAAAAAAGGATTTTAATATATAGTATAATTATACTTAAGAATTTCATTTTAAATATAGATCTTTAGTATTTTAATAATATTTTTAATTAGCCTTTTAGGGATTAAAATGAACTTTACTTGTTATATTTTATATAGGACTATTTTAATTATTTATAGTAATATAACTAATTCAAATAACTTTCTATAGTAATTAAAGTTATATATTAATCTTTATTTTTAAACCTTTAGAACTTCTATTAGAAGTTTCTTTTTAGAATTATACCAATAACCTATTAAATCTATAATCTTATTTAGTTATTTTAGAATAAGATATTTTCCTATATAAACCTGTGAAAACCTTAATATAATTATGTTTATAAATTATTCCTTAGGATTATTCTTAATAATTCTCTCTATTTCTGCTTATATTTTTAATTTCTATTTAGGGTTATTTTTAGGAGTTATCTTATTTGATAATGTATTATTAATTAAATCAATCTTCTTATTTTTTATCTTATATAATATATTAATATTCTTAATAAGCCTTCTTTATATATTAGTTATTATAATATATTTAGAAGTCCTTTAGTCTATTAATATAATATTTAGTATACTATTATGTTATAATTTCTATAGTCAAGATTCTTCTAATTCTTCTTCTTTCTTACTAAAGTTTGTTAAGTTAATAATTTAAGTTTATAAAGACTTTAGGGATACTTCTTATTATATAATAAGTAGTCTAAATTTTATTTTCTGAAACATATAATAATATAGTAAATCTCTTAGACTTTTAGTTTAATTACTTAATGAACTAAAACTTCTAAAATCTCTTGAAACTTTTTCTCTAAATTATTAATTATTATAATAACTTCTTTATTATTATCTAGTTATATTTAGACTTCTTCTAATACTTAGTTTTATAACTATAGTATAAAATATATAAAATCTAACTTAAAGTTAGGAGGTAGTATACCTAATTCTTTTTCTTCTTTTTCTTTATACTAACTATTTCTTCTTATAAAAGAATAACTATTTATTAATACAAAATTATTAGTAGAAACTATTAATTTCCCTTTCTTAAAAAAAGAAATAGTTTATATATCTTTCAGATTTAGTTAGAACTTCTTATATCTATAATAATATTATGAAACTTTACTATTAAATTAAGAGTATAGAAAGATAATAAGATATTAAGCCTATTATTCTTAGACTAAAATATTCTAACTATTGAGTTTAAAGTATAATTTAATATTATTTTTATTTTAATAATAAAAAGAATATTTAAAACTAAAGATTTTATGGTATAACTTTTAAACATAATAAGTTATATTAGATATTAGAGATATAATAATTACCTAATTAGATATCTTCTTTTATTATTCTAGTAAGGTCTATTATATAACTAATATCTATAATACTATAGAAGCCTAATTTTATTAGAATTACATAGAACTATAGATTAACTTCTTATATATACTTTTTAGAAATAATATTAATTACTAAACTTATATTAATAATTCCTCAGACTTTAGGGCTTATTAGGTTTATAAATTAGATATTAATCTAGAAGTATATTATAATAAAGTTGTAAACTATTACTAAAGTTATTATTATATAGTCTACTATAGATACTACTTCTACTACTAAACCTACCACTTTAATATTAATATTATGACTATTTATAATTTAGTTAGATTAAGCTTAAAAATATATAGCTTTAGTATTACTAAGTATTCCTAAAAATAGGGGTAATATTATTACTTATAGCTAAATATACTCGTAATTCTAGTATTCTATCCTTTTTTAGATTACTTTAATTTACTTTCTAACCTTATTATATAGTACAATAAAGTCTATATCTATAAGAAAGAAAATATCCTAAGTTTCCTTATTTTTGGAATATCTATCTATAATAGTTTTTATATATTTATAATTAATTTAAATATATATAGACTAATTATAATAAAGTAATTCTTCTAGGACTAAGACTTATCTATTAATCTTTTTATAATAGATATAATATATAAGATTCTTATTCTTTTTACTTATAGGAACTATAAAACTAGAAATTTCTATCGAGCTAGTTTTCTTTATATTTAGTAAGTAAATAAGGTTTTTAATATCTAGTAAAACTTCTTTATTATTAGATATAATTTCTATTATTTACACATTTTTAAGTATTTATATAGATATAAGCTTATAATAAGTTATAATTTGATATATAAATATAATAGTCTTAAGTTTATATAAGTTATATAGTAAATAGTAATTATTAGTTAACTTTAACCTATCTACTACTCTAACTTCTTCTATTCCTTTCTTCCTTAGAACTCCTTCTAAAACCTCTTTAATTTCTCTTATAAATAGCTAATTAATTATAATAATATCTAGAATAAAATAAATATCTTCTATCTAGCTTAATTTCTTTTCTAAGATAAACTACTCTTTCTATAAGATTTTTACTAGGGGTAATATTACTAATTAGGCTTAAGTAATTTATTATTTATCCTAAAACCTTATATTAGTAAATTACTATTAAGCTTAAATTTACTTATATCTCTAGAGTAATATTTGAAAATCAGAGTATAATATTAAGTTATAAGATACTACTAGTTTTCTATTAGAATAAATATAAGCTTTTTAGTAATAAATAATAGAATTATCTTATAGTTAGACTATTTACTTATATAACTCTTCTATATAATACTACTTTCTATTTTCTCTAAATTTAAATAAATCTTATTAATTTAATAGTAATAGTTATTATAATTAAAATAGTAAATTTCCTTAGTAGTATACTGAATAAATTGAAAATAGCTAAGTTTCTAGTAATTATTTAAGCCGTATTAGTAGTATATTGCTAACTGATTCTATACGAATTAGTTTTAAAAACCGCTATAGTATTAGAAACCGCCTTAATTCTAAAATCTACTACTTCCTCTTTAAAACTACTATTTTCTATAGCTCGTATTATACTAAGTAAATAGGTCTATAGTATAAACCCTATAGGTATTACTATTACTTATATCTATAATATATAACTTAACTATTAATTTTTAAGCTTTTCTAAAATTATCTATAAGTTTATAAAAACTAGTTTCTATCCTAATAAGTATTAATTAGTTAAAGCTTAAATCTTTAAACTAGAATAATAGCTACTTACTATCTTTATTAAACTTATTTATAATAGTCTAAGCTTTCTTTATAATTTTTATAGTTTTTAATTAAAAAGTTGAGTTAATAAGTACAATTATTAATGTAATAGGAATAAGTCAGCTAGTTAACTATTTTAGAAGAATCTAATTCCTAGTTTATTCAAATAGCAAATATTTAAAAAACACTTAAGATATTTTAATTAATTAAGGAATCTTATAGTAAGGGTTTTTCGTAATTTCCTGAATGGCTTAAAGTAAGAATTAATATAGAAAAATATACATAAGGTTAGTATTAGGTAAAGTAATATCTTTATAGATTCTTATTTTCTCTTATAAGTTATTTATAATAGTTAAATAATTAACTATTCTTACTAAGTTATCTAAAGTTAGATTAATACTATAACTTATAATATAAAACTTCTTATTAAAATTATAGCTAGCTATAAGATTAGTAATACTATAGATTCTTATAAGAATATCTCTAGTATCCTTCCAAATATACTTATTAGTTATTATAATTTGAATAATATATTTATACTTTATATTATAATAAAAAGAGGTTTTAGTAATTATCTTATATTCTAGTTTACTAGAGATCTTTAATATAGCCTTATAGTTATCTAGGAAATTGGAGATATTACTTCCTATAAACTTAGGGGTATTTTTAAACTGAGGAATTATTTTTATTATTATTAATTAGGTAGTAGTTAGTTTTAAGAGTATTACAAATTCTCCTATAGTTATCAGGCAGTTAAGTAAATTATTAGAAACTTATATTAGAAGTATTTGAATACTATAGTCCCTATTATAATTAGATAAAGAAATATCTCTAGATTTCTTAGGAGTAGCTATTATATAAAGTTGAATTTTATTAAAAATTAGTCTATTATATAAAAGTTCTACTATAGCTAGTTGGAAGGGTTTAGGAGTTTCCCTCTTATTAATAGTTAACTATTTAATAGTTATTATTATAATTAATATATTTTTAAATATTCTTTGAATATTAATATATTATAATAAAATAAATCTTTTTAGTAATATATATAAAAATGGCTTCTCTAATTAAAGCTTATCTTCTTAGTATTCTTCTCTTTAAACCTCTTAAAGTACTTAATCTATACTTCTATATAAAGTTAGATTTATAAATCTACTTACCTACTTCTTATACTAATCCTCTTAAAGACTAAGCCTACTTTTATTATATCTTGATCTTTAAATTACTTTAGTTATAATCTATTATATAATGACTATATATTTCTATTATTTCTTTCTATATATTATCTTTTTTTATTTATAAATAGTTTATTCTTTTATTAATTTACTTCGTTTTTAAATTATTTTACTACTTCTTAAGAAAAGCTAGTAGGTTAGTCTTATTAAACTTATTAGTCTTATAAGACTCTTTTAAAATCTTCTATTATAATAAGATAAAATTCTTTTTTATCTTTCTATTATATTATTATATATTAAAAATACTTATTTTAAATTAAACTTAGGAGTTTAATTCTATTTTATAAAAAAGATAAATAAGTCTTGAGGTTCTTTATATTACTTTTCAAGTGCTTTACTTTCCTACTAATCTATAATTAGAATATAATTATTATTCCTTACTATTTATTGATATTAAGTCTATACATAAGTCTATTATAACTATTTAAAACTTAAAAAGCTTCTATTTATAAGTCTTAAGGTTGTTTTAATATTGTTTAATAAGTTAGGATAATAATACTATATTATATCTTCTAACTTCAATCTATCGAAAATAATATAAGAATACTTCCTTATTGTAATTTATAAGAAACTAAAAAGAAATAGATCTACTTCTAAATACTATTAAAATAGGTATTAGCCACTTAGGCTAGAATAATTAGAATAAATAAATAAAATAACCTCTTTTAAACTTAGTCTAGTAGTAATAGAAAATAAGGGGAAAAACCTGCAAAAATATATTAAATAGAGAGTACTATATTTATAGATCTATAGTATGAAAAGTACTTTAATTATAAAAGTAATATTCTAGAATCTAAAGAATAGAATAGTATATAAATTATATCCCTCTTACTACTATTTATAACATAAAATACTATAGATATAGGTCTATAGCTTATATATATATATTGCTTATGTAACAAAAGAGGCCTTAAGCCTAGGCCTATTATAGTATTTCATTTTAATATTTGAAATTCTTAATAAATACTATAAATATAAAATATAGAAGACTTTCGAGAAAATAGAATCTCTATAATTACTATAATAAGCTTTAAACTATTAATATCAGAATTTAGAATAGTAGGAAATAGTATTCCCCTTATTATAGTATGAATAAATTTGAAATCAATTATATATATTAATCTAGATTTACGAAGTTTAAATAGTATAAGAATAAAAGCAATCCTAGAAGTACTTTTATAGAATATAAAAAAGTTTTATTTTATCTAAATAGTAAATTTGTTACTGTTGTTTTATTTTTGAAAAAGGTAATATATGAACACCTCAATATTTATAAACCATAAATTCTTTAAATTCAACTCATTATTATTTTCTAGTAAGAAAGAATTCAATAAAGTTTATAAAGGGGTATTTAAAAGTCTTATTACAATAGTTAAATTACTTAATTTAACTACTATATAAATGATAGTATCTTAAATATAGAGAAGTAGTCATTCTAAAAATAGAATAGTATAGGTTTTTTCAATTAGAATCTTATTAATATCTTTTGTAATATTACTTTATCTAGAAGTATAGTATATTAGGCTCATATAATAATACCCCTTCATTGAGTATAATTTACTAATAATTGAGAGTTAAATTCTTAGCTATTATTAAAATATAAAATATTAGGATAGAGTTTCAATTAAGCTTCATAGTGCTACAATTAAACTATGATATAGCTGAAAATATCAACTTTTTAACTCTGAAATCTATGGTTATAGAAAGGCTATAATTATTACTATAAAGAATATTATAATTATTCTTAGTAATAATAATATAGTTTATTCTGATTGAATTAATATAGATTTAATAAAGTAGTTTAGTAACTTTATTATAGCTAATTTGTAATTATTACCTTATAATTCTACCTTTATTATAATCCTAACTATTTTAACTAAAATGAAATAATTAGAAAACCTTAAGTAATGATACTACTCTAAAGTAATAATAATTAATCTAGTCTTAAAACTAGAGGTTTAATTAATTATAAAAACGTTAAAGTCCACTATAAAGCCTTCTATAATTTAAATAAAGGTTTATAGTTTAATAGATAAATGAGCAAAATCTTTCCAAAACTCTATATTATAATTAGTATATACCTACTTGACGTAGTAGTTTAACATTTAGCTGGCTTTTACTATTCTACAATAAGAATAATGAGTTTAAATTCTATAGTAAATAAGTAAAATTAATAGTTATAAACCTTTTAGTTATATAAACTAAGTATAATAACTACTACTAACTATTGGCTCCTACTATTAGGAATTAATAGCTAGTAATTATTAATAGTTAGTAATAAGTACTAATAGCTGGCTAGTACTTCATATTATATAATAATCCATTATAATCTTTTAAAGAATGATTAAAATAGATATAGGTATATATATACTTTCTATTTGTTAGAAGTTATATTTTACTATTTATATTATTGCTACTTAAGGTTTCCTCTATTTAAATAATTCTTCAGTTTTAATATTATTTATAGAATATATAGCGTAAGAGCTAACCACTAGATATAGCTTCTTTTAAAGAGTCCGTAAGAAGTGTGTAATTTTGAATATATCAAAGACCTTCAAAATAACTAATAATTAGTAGATAATATAAGTCCTATCAAATTAGAATTAGAATTATTTATAGATTTAGCTGATTTTAGTATAGGTATAATTATTATACCATATTTTCAGAAGGTTTCTTTCTATAGTTTCTTAAAAAGCTACGAATTGTAATACCTTTTGGTAAGTAAAAGCTTTGAATGTTTTTAGTAGCTATAAGTAAATAAAACCTATATTATAAATTTAGAATTATAGAAGAATTATTTTTAGTATTACATAAAATATTATTTCCAATAGAACTATTCCTAATACAATATAATACTCTGGAGAAAGTATTAACTAGAAATCCTAGAATATAAAAAGTATTGGTTAATGTCATAGGATTTATAGAATGTTTATAATAAATAAATATTTTTATAAGACGTATACTAGAAGGATTTATAGGACTCCTATTTGTAAGAATAAAGGCTAGGTTCTATAAAGTATTTATTTTAGTTAAAGTTGAAAGCTATTAATGATATAGATAGTAGAACTTATGTTATAAAACTAGTAATTTGTATTAAGTTCAAGTATTATGTCTTTAGGTTTTATAGAAAGCTTTTTAGTATTAAATAGTTAATTTTCCTAGTACACAGTACTTATAAGTACAATAAAGACTTTATTGATAAAACCTTTAAACTCTATTTTAGTTACTATAACTAAAATAGTAGAAATTATAAAAGCTTCAATAGTAAGCTTTTATTACCTCTCAAAAAGCTTCGAATCTATTGAGTAATGCTTTAGTAGGATTTTCTTTTTTTGATAGGTTTCTTTATATAATAAGTAAGGCTTTTAGATCTATTCTTAGATTTTTCAGATCCTCCAGAAGGGCTAAGTATAAAAAACCTTCTAAAAAGCTTTTCTGTAGAGCTATTTTATATAGAAGTATCAGACTCATTATAATTCTTAATTACAATATTAAGTATAAGAGCTTATAAAGTAGGAGGCTTTTGTAGCTTTAGATCAAAGTTTTAATGCTCTAATTATATAGAATAATAGTGGTATAAAGCTACTATAGAATAGCTTTTCGTTAATATTGGTTATATTGATATTAATTATAATAGACTTAGATAAGTAACTTTTAAAAGTACTAATAAATTCAGTAAAAGAACTATAACTTTTGAATTCTATAATATCAACTTTTAGATATAGCTATTATTTTAGTATTGGACTAGTACTTTTATAACTAACCTTTAAGGTAGTTATAGTTATACAGAGGTTTATAAGTTAAAAATGAAATTTAAAAACTCTATAACAACATTTTATTATATAAGTAATAAAGCCTAAACCTTTTAATCTTTTAATTATACATTGATATACTTCTTCATTTTTCAAAAAGTCAAATAATCTTAAAATATTAAAACAAAGCTTTAAGGAGTAGAACTAGGTGGATGAGTTTTTGATACTTATAAACCTCTGTGTTTCAGGTATTAAATAGTTTGTAATAGCTTGAATAATATTAGCTATAGTTGTAAATATAGTGTATTTTTAGTTAAAAGGCTCCTGAAAATAGCTGAGAATATAGCTAAGTAATGAGGTTTAAAGACTACTTAATAACTAAATAGTATTACTGATAGTAGATTAGCTTTTAATAATTAATTTTTGAAGTATTAATTTGAATAAGTTAAATAAGTATTCTATAAAAGATAGGATATTATTGAAATAGTAATTCTTAGGTTATTAGTAAATTGAAAAGACAATGAATATATGTAATGTTGTTATACTAAATACTATATTAACTTAGGACAATAGTTGAAATTGTTGAAGATACATTCAGATAGTTTAATTATTCAGTTTTATTCAATTCAATAAAGAACATCTTAAAGTTTAATAGAATAATATAGGTAATAGAAGCCTAAACCTATAGTTTATTAAAGAATAAGTAAATAGGTTAGTTTATATTTAGTAAAGTAATATTGTATCTGAAAAGTATATATATTAGATATTCTTACGAAAGAAGATATAGTAAAAAAGAATGAATAATCGTTACATTTAGTAAAAGAATATTGTTATTAGTTGATTTCAATATAAAAAGAGGATATATAAACCTTCTTCTATAGTACTATACTTAGTTCTAGAATATTCTGATTTGTAATTATTAGAATATTCTAATAATATAAACTGATATTAGTAATTCTGAATACTAAGGTTAATTACTAATAAGTACCCTATAAAAGAACGAGGTAGAATATTCCACTAAATATTCACAAGTAAGTCGAGTACTACTATAGGATAAATGCCTATAGCTTAGGCTTTTGATAATCTATAAGGCTATAATATATAGATATTTATCATATTTAAGTATGGTAGAAAATTTAATATAAGTATTTTAAGATTAAAAGTATACTTTTAGAAAATCTTATAGCTAATAGGTTTATGAAACTTCGCTAAATTATTAATTTAGTATCTTTCTTATTTTAATTAACATAATAAACTAATTAAATTATCTAAGATTTTAATAAGAAGATAAATTCTAACAGAAACTTCTAATATTCAAGAAGCTTAATAAAGGTATTAATTATCAATCTGGACTTCTAAGTTTTAAGCTATAGTAATAATAAAGTTAAGTAAAAAGCTTAAGAATATTAGAAGTATCAAAATACTAGAAGTATTCTTTAATTAATAAGAAATATTTAGAAACCTTTAGAGTTTTATATATATCGCTCTCTCTCTAGTAGGTAGCTTTATATAATACTTAGTAGATAATCTCTATAATAGGCAAAAGCCTAGTTATATACTATAGTTTATATACATCTCTATAAATAATTATAATTAAAAGAACCTAGTAGTATGACTACTAGTTTAAACCTAATTTTAACTTAGAAGCTATATATATATAGAAGCTAAAGAGTAATAGACTAATAATTAGATATATGAACTTATTCGTATAAGCTTTATAATAACCCGTATAGAAAGTTATAGTTTGATATACTAGTAGTAGCTTCAAAGTATTAAACTTACTATAGTAGTACTTATAATATTAACTTATACTAACTAAATACTTATTGAGTAATAATACTATCAGTACATCTTGATAATACTAGCTATAGATATAAATAAGAGCAACATACTATAGCTAACTATTTTGTAGTAACAATAATAATAATAATAATAATAATAATAATAATAATAATAATAATAATAATAATAATAATAATAATAATAATAATAATAATAATAATAATAATAATAATAATA
>QAPG01000595.1:0-17446 GCA_004366825.1 Colletotrichum spinosum
AGAGTTAAAAGTATAATATTAATACTAAGAGTATATAAACTAATTAGTTATATTATTACTATCCTTCTTCTACTACTTATAAGAAAACTAAAGTAGATTCAATCTTTTAAACTTTAGGTTTAGTTTTATAGATAGGTAGTATAATTTCCTAATTATTTTCTATAAGGTTTTTAAGCTACTTAGGGAATCTTTTAATATTTATTTTAAAAATAGTATAGTGTTTACTAGTTTTAGTAATTTCTTTAAATATCTAAAAGTTAAATAAATCTTATTAAATAACTTAGTATAAAATAGTAAAAATTCTTTTTACTATCTATATTAATTTTAATACTATAGGAGAAAAAGTAGTTTTAAGTTTAATAAGTAACTTAAATATTTATAAATTACTAAATTATAATAAATTAATCTTTAAAATTATTTTTAAATATCTAGAAAAATTTATAGCTATATATTTTTAAGTAGTTATTAAGTATGAATTAGTATACTAAGTATATTAAAATAGTTAAAATATTCTTATTAATAAGGTTTTTATAATTAATATTCTAGATCTATTTAAAAAGTATAAGATTTAAATATTAGTAGAGTTTTATAAGTATAGGAATACTACTTAATATAGTTATAATTATTAAAGGGGTATTTAGAATAAGTATTTCCTTAAGGGTTAGTAATTTAGATATTATAATTAAAGTTAGGATAGTATAAGGAAATTGTTAGATTTGTTTATTTCTATAAAAAGAAGGGTAAAAAGTAGGTTTTATAAAACTATATAGGTCTCGAGAGGTTGAGGCTAGAGATACTATAAATCTCTTATATTAAAAAGTCTAATAAGGTTTAATAAAATTTATTGTATTTACTAAATACGTTTTAGTAAGTAATAATTAAAAATATAAATTTAGAAAAACTTTTTAAAAAATATAGTAGGGAGTATATTTTAGTTTAACTAAAGTTTAGATTTTTAACATAATATTTTAATTTAAGTTTTATAAAAGTTTTTTAAGGTATTAGTATATTTTTTAGAGTGTTTTAGTTGGAATATTAGGGTGGGGAGAGTTTAAAATATCTAAGTAGTTAGTCTTACGATCTTTTACTTTATATAGACTTTAGGTATAGTTTTTCGTAGTTACTTCTTCTATTATAATGAGCTTTACTAATCTGTAGTATAGTAGTAATAGATAAGTTAACTACTAATTAGTATTAGTTAATCTAGAGGGGAATATATACTATACGTAATCTTACTATATAGGTATAAATTAGTATTCTAATTATTTATTATTATTATTATTATGTTATATAATATATAGCGTTATATAAGGCTCTAGATCTATAGTATAGTAATTGCTTACTAATTGCTATGCGTTTAGCTATAGCTAGTACTAGGTGCTTAGTACCTATCGCTAGTAGGGTGTAGAAAGCATACTACTATGTATATAGCAACACATACGGTTACTACATGCCCTACAGTATAGCGTAACGAATACTTTCTTATAGCTATTATTAATTAGTATATTAAATTAAAGCCTTATAATCTAGGGAGACTTATGTTTTATTACTATTAGCATTTCTTTTATTATGCTTTTAGTTATAAGTTTTTATAATTTTTTAATTTTTATTCTTTAGGAAGATAAGGCTAGAGCTATAGTATTAATTCTATTATAATAAATAGTCACTAAACACTTGCCGTTTATATTAAAAATAACTATATCTAAATATATAGTATCTGTAGTAGTATCTATAGCTATATTTCCTTTAATTATTAGTAATTATATAGTGGTATTTATGCCGTTTAAATTTTAAGTAGTAGGCTGTATTATAATATTAATATTTATACTATTGAAATTAATAATATTTATTATAATAATACTTATTTACTTTTTTAAATAATAGTTTTTTTTTCTAGAGGTTATATTGATATAGCTAGTCAATGCTCAACAGTTCGTAATTTTAATATTCTTAATACTAAGAATTTCTAACTATAGAGACTACTTAAAACCTCTTTATTATCTCTAACCTTTTGTATAGAGATACTACTCTATATAGAGTTAAAGATTGGTTAATAGTAATTCAAAATAGCTATATTCTATAGCTAGAGGCCGTTAGGATATATAAGAGCTAATAAATTATAATAAAATTATCTTATAGCCTATAGATCTAGTAGTATAATTAATTTTATAGTATACTAAACCTTACATAAGCTAACTCTATCATATTTATTTATAAATATTAATTAATTCTACCTTATAGGAGTTATGCCTATATAATATATTCTATAAGCTTTAATATAAGGGTTAGTCTTTGCTAAAGCTTTATTTTGAAACGTTAGTAATCTATAAAGTCTCAGAGATTTCTCTAGATTCTTTAGGGCTTTAAATCTTTACTTCATTATTTTACCTTCAGGCTAGAGTATAGAACTATTTATAATATTAAAAATCTAATACTTTAAAATAATTTAGGGTTCTAGTTTAGTAGCTATATGTCTTTAGGAAATATTATACCTTTATAAAGAAGCTTTTAGTAATATTGGAAAAGCTATATTTAGTATTAAGAAGGCTATTAGTTATAATACTACTAAAGATTTAATATCTAATTACTATAGAAAGATTCTAGATATTCTAGACGGAATTCTAAAGTAATTCAATCTTAAAAGCTAGCTTTTATAGAAAGTATATAGTAAGTTAAAATATATTATCACTACTTATTATTATAATCAGTATTTTATAAAGTATTATTAAAAGGATTACACTATAAGGTTTTGTTATTCCAAAAGTATTACTACTAATGGGATATTCAGAAGTAATTTGTTAAGAGTTCTAGAAGAAAGAACTATACTATATTAAAAATATTACTAAAAGTATCGTATTAAGATATATTGAAGAGTAATCTAGCCTAGAAGGTTACTATTATAATTAATCTAGAGAAATAAGTATATAAATTGTATTTAGGTATTACTAAAAGTATATTAAAGGCGTCTTGAAAATACTCTTATTCTAAAAGGTTCTCACTATACATAACCTAGAGAGATTAGTATATATAGTATATATAAAGTATTACTAAGAGTATACTAAAGATACTCTAAGGGGATGTTAAGAATCAATACTATATATAACTGATATTCTCGGCATATATACTAGTGCTTTATTACTAGAAAAAGTCTTGAATAGCTTCTAATATAATAAGATGAAGTTAGTGTTTATCTAAAGAATCAATTTATCTAAGTTCGCCTCATCTACTATTAGATACGTTATAGTCTATTTAGTTGTGAGATAAGGTTAGATGCTTTAGGTTTTATTCAAAAAGCTCTTCTTATATATTAATTATTACTTATCAATATTACTTCAACTATTATTTAGGTTATCATATTACTAAATCGTTAGTAATTGGCTACCGAAGCTATTGAGAAATAGGTATGTAATATATATAGGCTTTAGAGCTTAAGGCTTTTAAAAAGAAGGATAGTTATATGAATATATACTTTAAAGTTTATATAAAGAACTAGGATAGGTAGAATTATTATATAATATATAACATAGTAGCTCTAAGCTATTATGAGATAAAAGCTTTTTTATAATTAATATTAGTTAGCTTATTAAGTTTAAATGTTATAATTTAGGGAGACTTACTTTCTACTATTATTACTCTTTCTATTACTAGGCTTTAAGCTATGAACATCTATATTAATATCTAATAAGTTCCTTTTAATATATACTTAAAGTATTTAGAATTACTATTTAATATATTTCTTTTAGATACTACATTCCTGTTTATGCTTTCAATTTTATACCTATTAATTATACTAATATCCTTATTTACTAATAATGTTCTTAGGTTAACTTCAATTATAACTATTTGTAGAAGACTAGAGAGGATAATAAGGTTATTCCTATATAATATTAACTTACTTAGGCCTTTATAAGAGTATTTATAGTTTTTGCAGTTGTCAATAGTCTTGATAAGATTAATATTAATATCAAGGTCATAGCAGTTAGGTATATTAATAGATAAAGAGACAGACTGTTGGCTAGTCTATAGTAGTCTATTATTTTCTTTTATCTATATAGCTAGCATTTTTAAAATATAGTAGTAGCACTATTAGTAGCTAGCTAGTATAAGTTAGTTTTATAAGTATTATCATAGTAAACTTAATACTATAAAGCTACTATTAATATATTAAGCTATAATTTGAAATAGAGACTATCATATAACTTATACTAGTGAACTTATTTATCTAGCTATTATCTTATAGAGCTTTATATATTTAGCCCTCCCTATTTAGTAAGTAGCCTTATATAATACCTAATAAATAACATCTATAATAGAAAAATACCTGATTATATCTTCTAGCTTATATATATGTATACAGATCAATATAGTTAGGAGAACCTAGTATTATAGCTATTAGTTCAAACTCAACCTTAATCTAGAAATATATAGAAGCTAAAAGATAATAGAGTAATAATTAGATATATCAACTTACTAGCATAAGCCCTATAAAAATCTTTATAATAATAGCTTTGAAATATTAAACTTATTATAGTAATACTTATAACATTAACTTATACTAGGAATAATGCCACTAATGTATATTGATAATACTGGCTATAGATATAAAAAAGAATAATAAAAGACTAGCTAACATTCTTATAATAATATAAATAATAACAATAATAAAGATAATAATAACTACTATTACTATACTCAACTCTTATATTTTTAACACAAATATTTAGCTTATACAAGTTATTGATAATTATAAGAATTTAAGCTACTTTTACCCAAGTCTAAAGAAACTAGCTTTATATAAAAGTAACGTTGTTGCTTTCCCTAATTTCCTTACAATATTATAGCTATATTTAGCCTGAATATATTATTAGAAGAAAAGACTGTCGGCAAAGCCTAAAGAGTAGAATTATAGTAATACAGATAGGTCTAACACCTATAAGTAGGATATTTAAGTATAATTCTAATTACTTCAAATATGTCTTAGACGTAGTCTATTATAAATTTAAGAAGGTATATATATCAAAGTCTATAACCTATAGAAATTAGTATTAGCAAATAGTGGGAAAGGTATAACTTAGCATTAAATATATTATAACTCAAAAATTAAGAATAATTATAGCTATATGTATTAGTATAAGGTAGGTTGAGGTATAGGTCTTAGCTAGGAGTTAAATATTTACTATATAGAGTTAAAAACTCAGGTTATAATTCTATTATTTTGTATTATCTATCCCTAAATTCAAGCGAAGTCTAAATCAGTCACCATATTACCAAGCTCTTTTTACTATAGTTACTTATAGAAATATAAATAGGCTATAGTATATTACTAGGTTCTTTTTATGCTATAGAGACTTTATATTAGGTATTATGTAAAAATATTTATTAGGTAGAGGGCTGAATATATGATATACTATAAGGCTAAGAGAAGATAATTATATACATATATATATAGCTAGTTTGAAGACTTGAATTTATGAATTATAAAATAGAAACATTCTAGTAGCTATAGATCTTATATATTCTACAATCATATATACTATTATTTCCTTTATCTTTCTATTCGAAATTTTAAACTTTAATATAGAACATTGAAATTCTTTAGCTTTATATAGAGAACATTTAGCTCCCGGCTAGGACTTATACTGCAACCTATTTTATACTAATAGCTATAATTATAATTACTCCAGGTCTTCTAAATATTATACAACAAGGATGTACCGATAGCATATAAGTCCTATAATATATTTAACCTTAGATTATTATAATAGTACTATCTTTAGCCTTCCCTACTATTAGCTAATAATCACCTCTATAATAAGTAGATTTCAATATATATACCTTTTCAGATAGTACTTAATGTGCTACCTCTAAGATATATTTAAAGTATTTAAAGTTATCTTTAAACACCTTATTGTTAGACGCTAGACTCTTCTATATTACTTTAATTTTATTTTTTTTAATTCTACTAATAGTCTTATCTCCTAATAATATATTTAGGCTGAATATAGCTAAAGCTACTTTAAAAGAGCTAGAGAGAATAATAAAGTCGTCTTTATATCAAACTAGCTCCTTTAGGCTTTTATAAAAGTAATTATAATTCTTATAATTATTAATAATTTCTATAAGATTGATATTTATATTAAGGTTATAGGGGTTAAGTATACTAATAGTAGCTAGAGGTAATCTATAAGTAGTTCTTATTATTATTATTATAATTAGTAGTATTGTTATAAAATAGTTAGCCAGTCTTCTGTCGCTCCTTTTTATTTTTATAGCTAGTATTGTTAATATATATTAGTAGTATTTTAGTGTGAGTTAATATTTTGAGTATTACTATAGTAAGTTCAATACTTCGAAGCTATTACTAATATGTTAAACTATAACTTTCTAATTATTATAAGGTTTATATTAATAGGTTTGCATACCTATTTGTTATTCCATTACCTGTCGGCTTCTATATACTTTCAAGTTGGGGCTAAGTTTAAATTAATAGTTATAATACTAAGTCTTTTTAAGTATATTTACTTATAGAGATATATATAGGCTATAGTATATAACTGGGTATTTTCTTACTATAGAGATTATTTACTAGGTATGGAATAGGGCTACTTATTAGGGGGGGGCTGAATATATATAACTCTATTAATTCTATAGAAAGCTTAAAATTAATACCTCTTCTATAAATTTTTATTTAAGCTACTCTATATTTCTAGATCTTATTATCTACTTTAACTTCTTTAATTATAGTTCTGTATCTTTTTCTTAGAAAATTGAAGAGTTCCCTAACAATCTCTCGGATTTCCTCAATTCTATTCAAATAGAAATAGAAGTCTTATACCTAATTAGTTATTTAATTTATAAAGATTACTATTAATTTATAGTTTCTATTATTCTTATTAAAGTGATCAAAAGTAATATTAATTCTCTTTCCTAAGTTGGTATATGATATTACCTTTTCTGAACCTTTATATATTATTTTATATATCTTATCTTTTATATATATATTATAGTTTAGTGTTAATACTATATAAGACTGGGATTTCAGTTGCATTCTCTTCTTAGATATTAATAAATAATTTATACACTTAGGACCTAGCTATCCTAGCTTTATATACTAGAGTTCTTAAGAGTTTGTTATAAAGTACTTCTACATAGAAATAATATATTTATATCATTACTAAGACTTATAGGATTTAGTTTAGACTAATAGTCTTATCTCTATGAGTGTTGTAAAAATAACTTCTTTTAGAACATTATATTTCAATATATAGTATTGATCTAGAATCTTAGGAATATAGAGATAAGTCTTATTTAATCTTTACTTATAGTTAATTCTTAAACTCTAAATTTACTGTAGATTTCTTTTCTAAAGTTTTCTGAATAAGACTAAATCATTTATAAAACTTAAATAAAATACTATATTATAACACTAAAGTTTTATAAAAGTATAAAAGCTTCAAATAGTAATAATTATAGTATTAAACCTTATAGTGAGAAGCTTCTAAACTCTAGTCTAAAAGTAGTAATATATACAAAGTCTTATAAAAGTCTGAAACTACTTTCTATTATTAGAGATATATATTATTACTTCTAAATCTAGAATTATAGAGATTCCACAAGTATAAGATTTATTTAAAGCTATTAAAGCTATATTTACTATACCATAAAACTATTTATATAAATGACAAGTTAAGCCCATGACTTTCCTTATATATTTTATAAAGTCTTCATGAGGTATTATCTTTCTAGTTAAAATATCTTATTACTTCGTTAGATTCAAAGTATCATAATGAATTTCTTTGTAAATATAGAAATACTTTTAAAGAGAGTATTCTATCTAATAAATCTTATAATGAAAGCTTCCAATTAATTTCTATTCCTTATTATTATCCAAGTCTTATTTGTAACACTTATTAATATTCAATTAACTAGAAATATTTCCCCTCTTTTAGACTTAACCTTACTCCTAATCCTTTATAAAGAAGTTTCTCTCTTATTTTCCTATTAGTAATAGAAATATCTATAGGGCTTAGTATCCCTCTTACTAATCTACTTTTTATTAAAGTAATCTTCTAATCTAAAATCAAGAGGTTTATACAACTTATAATATTAGTAACTATTACATTGTTATTTTAAAACTTCTAAGAAACTATAATCTAACATAAGAAAGTCTAAGGTTTAATTCAGATATCTGTAAGAATTATAATAAATTCAGTAAATTAAACAGTAAACTTATATATAGTTAAAGAACTAATGTCAAGATACCTATTAATTGTTTTCTCTAATTCAAAAGCTTAGGCCTTCATATTACTTTTAAAGTTTAATTTCCTTTTTACATACTTTATAGATGTTACCTAATGTTCTTTATATACTTCTGCTTTCGTGTCAAGTTTATTATAATTTACATAGTTCTTAAATTGAAACAACTTAGGGTTAAGACTTCTTATTATAATAAAAGAATATCTTAGGAAATCTAGAAAGATTATATCTCTAATATATTCTTATATTACTTTTGTTTTATTAATTCCCTTATAATATACCTTTACTTAAAGACTATGTTCGGTTCTTTCTATATTACAGAAACCTATATTAATAATTAACAAATACCTAAGAGTTATAACTTATAAAACAATATTTCCCTTGTTTAAAATGATTATGATACTTTCCTGAGTTTTGAGGATTATAATTAAGAGTTGAAATAAAAGTTATCATAAAGATTAAATTCTTATGAAATAAGTAGAACGCTTCAGAGTCGTTTATTTAAATTTATATCTCGTAGATCTATTACTTAATATACTTAGAAGAGCTTTAGTTTAAAATAAAGGATTGATAATTAAATATAGTAAATATAGTAAATATAGTAAATATAGTAAATATAGTAAATATAGTAAATATAGTAAATATAGTAAATATAGTAAATATAGTAAATATAGTAAATATAGTAAATATAGTAAATATAGTAAATATAGTAAATATAGTAAATATAGTAAATATAGTAAATATAGTAAATATAATAGATATAATAGATATAGTAAATATAATAGATATAATAAGTATTAGCTGGATATCTTCAATATTCTTAATTATTAGAAATATTCCTTTTATAAATTATAAAGAGATTTAAAGATTGGATTATAGTTATATTTCTTTTAGAAACCTTATCTAATAGAAAGCTATTGCATGAAGTATTATTATAATATTAATAATGAAAGTATAACTCCTTAGATTTAAATAGTAATACTTAAGATAGTTAAATAATAGTAAGTTATATAAAACTTAGAATTTTAGTAGTAAAATTAGCAATACTACTATTCTTAAGGAAAGTTAATTTAAATTCCCTTTACTGTTTGGATTGTAATATTAGTTGGATTAATTCTTTTCTATTACTGACTTTCTTATTTCTTGATTAGAAAATACTAGTTTTGAAATTAAGAGAATTAATTTGAGATTCACCTCATTACTATCTAAGATCTAAACAGCTTTGCGATACTTCTTGAATACTTCATAAACTGTATTTCAAATTCGAATATAGGTTTTTCTAAATCAGTTTTATATTAGTAATACTAATTAGAAGGTAGATCTGTATTGTCAATATTAATAATACAGAACTAATTCCTTTAAAACGAAAGTTTAAGTAATAAATAGTATAGGAGATAATTTGAAAAAATTTGATATTACTAATTATTTTAATCTTAAGAAGATAAAGTTTATATGTTTTATAGTTTTATTTGAATTATCCTTTCTAAAAGAAGTAGACTTTCTTATTGGAGTATTCTTAGAAATAGTATATTTCTTATTTAATTTAATTCATTAATACCCAGTGTTTTGAAGTTAATATTCAAAGTCATTTAGTTTAAAAGAAGCCTTTTAATCTCTTATTTGAATAAGTTTCTTTATAGATTTATTGGTAATCTAGATATATGTCTTAAGATATTTAAGAAGTTTATTGATATTATTTTCTTTATTTCTAATATTGCTCATAAGAAGTTTAACCTTTTTATATTCTTCTTGAACTAAGGAATCATTAGTTAAATTATCTTTTATTTCTTGGAAAAAGTAAAAGAAGAGAGATTCTTCCGGGATAATTATATAATTATTTAACTTTAGTAGAAATAGGTAATCTTTTCATAATAGTTGATTCCTTTATAATAGTAATTTTAATATAACTTATTCTAATTCTTTCAGACGTTTTAAATAGTAGTAAGAGTGATAGTTATCCTAATAATTTAGGCAATTTAGTAAAACAAAATCAAAGAAAAGATTTGAGTCGAATTGTTTTAAATTTAAACTCTTATTCGAGTATTCAACTTATTTCAATTAGATAATTATTAATAGTATTAGTAATCTATTTTTAAATTTTGAAACTTAAGTAGTTGTAAATGAAATAGCTAAGATTATTAGAAGTATTAATATAAAGAAGTATAAACGATAAGTAATAGTTATTAGTTTATTTATATTATATATAATATCTAGTTACTTTTGCTCTATACTTCGAATAGTATTTAACGTTTTTACTTTATATATAGATTGAACTATAATTACTACTTAATAATAGTATTTATACTAATACTAGCTTATAACTGGTTGAACTAGTAATAGAATTACTTATTATTATAAATAAGTATACTTCTAGCTTTAATATTTAACCCTATAGTAATAGAAGACTTAATAATAATAATCTATACAGAGAGAATCTTATTAAAACTAAGGCTTAATATATGTAGCTAGAAATAACTATTAAAGTTATTATAATAGGCCTAGGCCTAAAACTTCTTTTGTTTTATAAGTAGTATACACATACAAGCTATAAGCCTATATCTACAGTATTTATCTTCTGAATAGTAGTAGAAGAGATATAATTTATATACTATTCTACCTTTCAGACTTGAAAATACTACTTTTATAATAAAAGGCTTTTTATACTATGAATCTATAAATATAATACAAGTATTTAATATTTCTTTCTAGATTTTCCCACCTATTTTCTATCACTATAAAATTAGATTTAGAAGAAGTTGTTTTATTTATTTATTTTAATTATTCTAGTTTAAATAGCTAGTACTCATTTTTATAATATTTAGAAGTAGATCTACTTTTCTTTAATCTCTTACAGATTAAAATAAAGAAGTATTCTTATACTAAATTAAATAGATTGAAGTTAGAGGATATAATATAATATTACTATTCTAATCTATTAAATAATACTAATAATCCTAAGGCTTATAAATAGAAGTTTTTAAATATTAAATAATCATAATTAACTTATTCATAAATCTAATATTGATAAATATTTAGTAATAATTTGGTTATCTTTGCTCTATATATAGATTTAATTATAAACTTTACTTAATAATAGTATTTATACTAATACTAACTTATAACTAGTTAAAATAGTAATAGAATTACCTATTGTTATAGATAATTATACCCCTAGTTCTAATATTTAACTTTATAGTAGTAGAAGACTTTATAATAATAATTAGGGAGAATCTTATTAAAATAAGACTTAATATACATAGCTAAAAGTAACTATTAAGGTTATAGGATTAAGAACTTTTTTAAACCTCTTGAAAATAGGATAAAATAAACTATTATGAACTAGACGTTTTATAACTTATTATTCTTCTATATTTATATCTTTATAATAGGATTGAAATCTCCTCGAAATCTATATTGCTACTTATAAAAAGAAAACTGCGGAACTAGTATAGAAATATATAGCTATAACTATTATAATTAAAACTATTAGTATATTAAACTAAGCTTCAATGAAATTATCTTAAATATTATAATTAATAAGTAGCCTATAGATATTTAAAGGAATATTGTTTAATTATCCTACGAGTTACTATATTAACCTAAAAGTTTTAAAGACTAGGTATTAATTAGATAATACTTTAATATTGATACCTTATTTTAATACTAATTACTAGATAATTTAGAATATTATAGTAATATCATTATAGGGGTTTTAAAGGCTATCTAGTTATATTAGAAGTATTTATATTTATATAAGTATTATTTATATATTAGTTATATTTAATATATTAACATTGTTTATTAATCAGAATAAGCTAAGTCCTATTATATTTATATAGAAATTACAAGTTAAGTTATTTTAATAATAGAGAGCTTTTATATTAGTAGTATAAAGTCTTATCTTAGAGGTAAGTAGGATTCAGTAGGAATATTAAGATTATAGATATCAAAGTTGTAATAAATATTTAAATAGAATACTTATAGTTAGTAATAAAGAAATATCTCGAGATATTTGAATTACATATTAATAGTTATAAAGACATAAAAGTGTGAAGTTATTATAGAAGGAGTTATTAGTTATTTATTATTAAAAAGATTAATATAAAGTAGGTATATTAGCTACTATAGCTATAAAGAATTTAGCTTTAGATTAACTAGGGCTAGTTATAGTAGTTAGTAGCGGGGTAGGAGGGCTAAAGTTATACTTTAGGGGGTTATATATCGACTAATATTTAAAGTAAAAAGCGAGCTATGAGCTCCTCTTATATTTAGTAATAATAGTTATATTCTACTTATAAACTAATAAGAAAATAAAAAATCCTCAAAGTAAGATAAGAAATCTAAAGACTTATTTATTTTTTTTATAGAATAGAATTCAATTCCGAAGTTTAATTTAGAGTAAGCAATTTAACTTATAATAATATAATAAAAAGATAAAAAAGAATCTTACCTTATTATAATAGAAAGCTTTAAAAGACTTTTATAGAACTATCAAGTCTAATAGAATTCACCTATCTATTCTTATTAAGAAGTAGTGAAGTATTTTCAAAAAAGAAATAAGTTCATAGAGAAATAAATTACTTATAAATAAAAGGATAAGATATATAGAGAGATATAATAAGATATGTAACTATTATATAATATATTATAACTAAAGTAGCTAGGAGATTAAAATATAATAAAACCAAGTTCAATTTTCAAGAACATTAATATAAGAAGTAGATAAATAGATTTGCAAACTTAACCCTATATAGAAATACAAATTAAGTATTCTAAGAGGTTTAAAAAGAAGAATACTAAGAAGATAAACATCAATTAAAGAAACTACTTTTATATATATTACTAAACAAGATTTATTTTAAAAGAATATATTAACACTCAGAGAATACTGAAAAATATAATAATAGTAATAATAACTACTAAATAGTTAACTAATAATAAAGAGAAAACTTCTAAGCCTCTTTACCCAATTATAACAAGACTTTTATTTAATAGACTAATCTTTAGGAAAATTCAACTTTACATAATGACTACTCCTAATAAAATCTAGGGATACTTCTTTCTTTAAGTATCAAGGAAATTATAATGTTGAAATATTTCTTATATAGACTTCTAATAATTTACTTAATTATTTAATAATTATAAGAGAATTTATTTTGAAAGTTAACTAGTACCTAGTTAACAATAATAAAAATAGCTTTTTAATTTGAGAATATCTTTAAGTAATATTTCTAATTCCTTAAGTAATTATAAAGCTATATTAAAGATGCCTAGTAAGTTAGAATATAAAGTAATTACAAAAGTTCCTTTTTCTTATAATATATAGTATGAATATACTATTAAAACTATAGTAATTCATAAGTATATTTAGAGAGATATTATGGGTATATGTAGAAGAGCTTATAATAATACTTACTTTATAACTAGCTATAGCTTTAATAAGAAGCCTTAAATTATAAATTATAATATTAATCTAAGTTTAGATAGTTTAATAAGACCAATTAATTATTTAACTACTATAAATAACTTCTAAGAGAGAATGAGAATCTATAGGAACATTACTTTACTTAATACTAGCTTTATCTATATTTCTCTATATTAACTCTTATTTTGAACGTTTAAAGAAATTGCTAAAGACTTTTATTATACGATCTTTTAATTAATTAAAATATCTGAGGCTTCTTTTAAATATTTACTAGCCTAATAAGTTAGAAATTAGATTTATCTAAACTAGTTAGTTAGTTTACTTATTCTTATTATATTAATAATTATATCTCCTAGTTTGAATTCTTAGATATAAATTACAAAGGCAATAAAGAAGGCTTAGATTATTATAGATAGATTTCATAATAATAATAAGTAGTTCTTATTTTAATTTAAAACGTTAAGCTTCAACTATTTAATACTTATTAAAATATTATTTAGTTTTTATAAACTAATAAATAGTTTTAGAAACCCTTAAAGAGTAATAGTTAAATTATACATTACAAATATAAATAATATTAATAATTATAAAGTTTATACTATAGACTTTTAAGTTGAATATAGTATTAATTATAGAAGATAGTAGTTTTAAAGTAAAAATAATGAGTTTCAAAATTAAAATAGCTTCTTATATTAAAGTAAGCTTTAAGACTAGTTTGCATAGAATTGATTTATAGTATATTATTAGTGCAACTTGAATAGTTACTAAAGACTTAATTATTTCCAATTTACTTGATATATTACTAAAGAGATTCTTTATTTTAATTATGATAACTATTATTATTAAGTTAGTAACATCTATTTAGACTTAGAAAAGGTAAAAAGGAGTATTACATCAAATAGATATATTGATAAGTATTCTAACTATAAAATAGTTCTACTATGTATTATCAAGAGATTTAATATTTATCTAGTTAGAATATTAGTAGTACCTTAGAACTAAATATAATATCTTACTTGTTTAATAGTACTCTAAAAATATAAGTAAGTTTAAGTATAATAATAGTTTATTAAGACGGAAGTTTGAAATAAATTATAAATTACTTAAGCTTAATTAGTAGTATAATTCTTAATAGAATCTTTAAGAAAAACGTAGTTTATATTAGAAAAGAACTTAAATTAAATAGAAGATATTTATTCTATCCTAAATATTATTATAGTTAACTAGTTATTTAGAAAGGAAGTTAGAAAGGTTTTAGAAAGACTTCTAAAGAGGATAGGAATAGAAAAAGTTAGAATTATAATTAAGTTAAAGCTAACTAATAATTACTATTTATTATAGAATCTATTTAAATTGAATGTTATTATATTTATATATATAATTGTAATTTAGAATAAGTCTATATTTCAAGACATACTTTAAAATACATCAATAACAAAGCTTTCATCCAATAATAAGGAAATCTTAGTAAATACTCAAAATCCTATTCACTTATTAAATATAAAGAAGACTAACTAAATAGAGGTTTCTAGTTTGAAAGCTTTCTTAAATAAAGAGAATTAGAATTCTATATATTATATGTAATATAAGAAAGTTGATAGATAGTTTTTAGTTCTAAAGAATTACTTTATTATAACTCATGTTCATTTATTTAAACTAACTATTAATATATCAAGACTATTATAAATAGAAACTCTAAAAATAAGAATGTTTAAAATACTTTCTTTCCTTTAGATAAGGATTTTATAGGATTCTATAATAAGATTAAATAATAAACTTAAATAATCAAAGAGTAGATAGAATACTAAAACTATAAGTATATTTAGCTATTAGTAATAATATTACTCCTACTTTTAGGAATACCTATTAATACTAAAGCTATATATTTATAGGTTTAATCAAATTAAGTTATATATAGTTATAGTATTATTATTAGAATAGCAGGTTGAGTAGCAGAAGTAGTATTTATGGTAAAGAATATAATAATAACTTTAATAATAATTCATAATTTTATTATAATATACTTCCAAGTTATTATTCAATTTATAGATTTAATAAGTTTCACAATCTGAAGAATTATTAATATAAACTTAATAATTAATATTATCTCTAGCAAATATATATAAGAAGCTAATTTATAATATTATATAGCTTTAATAAGATCAAACCTCTACAATATTATAAATATTAGACATATTGTTAGAATTCTAGCTGTTTAGCTATTACTCATATTTATCCTAATAACCCATTTTTGGTAAATAAGGGCTTGAGTATTTTTTATTACTCTTATAACTTTATATTTTCTATTTAATATAGAAAATTAATTATTAGAGTCAAGGTTATATTATTTTAATTATTTATACTCTAAATTAATCAAACTATAATATTAGAATATTTAGTAAATAGACTACTTAGTAGCCTAAGTACAATAAAGCTGAGAGTTTTATATAATATAAAGTTAACCTTTCTAAAAGTAAACTCTATTTAAATATTAATACTATGAAATCCCCTACTTCCTATAGAACTAGAACTTCCTATTATTATTACTATTTATATTAATATTAATACTATTTTTAGATATTATTCTAAATGACTTATTCTTTAATAATTAAAAGTTATTAATTCCTCTTAATCTTTTACTAGTTATTTATTACTTATTTAATAGGTTATAAGCCTAATTTTATATTAGCTTCTCTTTTTATATTATATCTCTATCTATACCTATTATTAATATTAATATTCTTATCTTTATTAATACTTATTTAAATTATACTAAGTCTATATTAACTAAATTTAAACTTTATACTATTTATCTATTTATATAAAACTTCTCTTAACTATTTCTATAAAACTGTAAAGCTTATTCTTTTCATACTTACTTTAACTAACTAACTAACTCTTCTTATTAATTAATTAGTTTAATACTAAATAAATCTATAAAGAAATTATACTAATTAGAATAATAGGCTTACTATTAGATTAATAAAAGAGATAGTAAAATAGTAGAAGCTAAGGATCTCTTATATCTTAAGTCTATTAAGACTTTTTATAAACTAGCTCTTAAGTCTACTAAGACTTTAGTAAATTAAAATCTTAAGTCTACTAAGACTTTTATAAATTAGAGTCTTAAATCTATTATAACTTTTATAAATTAAAATCTCAAGTCTTCTCAAATATTTATAAAAAAAGTATTTCTTATGAAATTTAAACCTTAGACTACTATAAGTTATAAGTATATTAATTATTAATTAACTATTAAGCTATATTATTATTAATCTTTCAATTAATAATAGTCTACTAGAGTTAGTCTTTAAGTATTCTAATCCTACTTTAGGATTCTAATTAATTCTTTTAAATAACTACTTTACTTTTTTAAATTATTATTCAAAGATATAGGTAACTCTAAGTTATATTCTATTCTAAAGTTAAAGAAGACTTAGAATTATAATATTTAGTCCATTTATATAAAAGTTTTACTTATTAATAAAAATATCTTTATAGATTTAATTAAACCTATTTCTTTAATTAATCCTAATGAGTATTATAAAGCTTTTAATTATATATAGTTAAATTATAAAGATAATCCTTTAAGAACTATTAAAGATAATACTACTATTTTTAATATATTTAGTTATTTAAAGGAACTCTATAAACTAACTAATTTTCTAATAGGTTTCTTACTTATATAAAGCCTTTTAATACTACTCTTAATAACTTTAAATCTATAGAAGAATATTTAAATAAGATTAAAGAACTTATTAATAA
>QAPG01000596.1:0-17477 GCA_004366825.1 Colletotrichum spinosum
ATATTAGTTAAGCTAGGTTTATAATTATTATAAAGGAGCTACTAAGTATATATATAATTAGAAAATAGTTATTAAACTATTAATAAAAAACTTTAGGTTTAAATATAAGAAGTTAATATTAAAATATATTAAAATCTTAATAGTAGAAAGAATAAGAGAATAAATATATAGGATATATTTATTAAAATAATATTATTAGATATATAATATTTTTCCTATCTCCTTATTCAAATTAGTAAAAAGATATATTATAAAGGCTTTACTATGGTAATAAAGCCTCATATAGCTATAGCATTCTATACACTTTATATGCCTTATATTAGTATTAATCCATCAGCCTAATATTTTTCTAATATAGAGTTTTCTCCCTCTTTTAAATAAAGAGCTTTATATTATATTTAGATTTAGAAAATACAAGTTGTTTTATTCTTATAGATTGTATATATACTAAATACCTTTTTTATAATAATTATAAGCCCAGTTTAATTAATACTTTTAGCCTTCTAAATTTAATATAATTACTTCTAATACTAATATATATCTACTTCTAGTTCTTTCTTTCTCTTTATTAAGATTTCTATTATTATATTACTTATAAATCTTAGTTATAATATCTTCTTTAAAACTTATTACCTCAGTCAAACTTAATAATTATAGAAACTTCTCTATTTAATTTATTACCTTTATAGTTAAAGTTAAGATAAAAGACTTCTAGAAGTATGTTAATCTAAAAATATCCTCTTTATTACTCTTATTCCTAAATAAAATTAATAGTATTCCTTTTTTTAACTCCTATTTTTAAAAAGAGAATAATAAATAATTCAAAATATATTATACTAAGTTATAAGCTTATAACCTTATTCATATTATAATCTTTCTAATTTCAAGAATAATAGTTATTTTAAGAAAAAAAGAAGAAGATAAAGTCTAATAAATAGCCTTTTTTATAAAAAGTAATATTTTATCTCTCCTAATTACTCTAAAGCCCCCTATAACTTTAAATAAGAAATCTATAAGTTTCTATAAGTTTTATATAAATCATATTATATTTTATACCTTTTATAAGTTAAAGTAATCTTATTAAAAGAAGATATATAATATATTCTTTAAATAGATTAATAATATAATTATAATAGATATTTTTATCTTTATAAAATAAAAGCTTTTAAATACTAAAAATACTTCTATTCAATCTTTAGTCTATATATTTAAGAGATATTATACTTTAAATTTAATTAGTTATATTATTATAATATAATAAAAATATTAGAATATCCTTATAAAAATAAAGATACTTTATAATCTAAATATTTAGATAAAAGAATTCTAAAATATCCTATTTAAAACTATATTACTTAATATCTTAGAAATCTGAAGATCTCTTACTTCATAAGACTTCTTAAAAATAGCAAAACATCACTTCATTCTATATTAAACTAATTAAACTTTTAAAAATATATTAAATAAATATTATTCTAAAGTTTTTATTCTAAATATCTTATACTACTTAGAACTATTTAAAGACTTAATTTATAACTATTAATATAGTAACTTAAGAAGATTAACTTCTAGTAGTATATTTATAATTCTTATAAATAGATCTAATAATAGGACTAATAATAGATCTACTAATAAAAATACTCTACAGGACAATTTAGATAACTCTTATTTATACAACTATATATATAAGTAGTAACTAAATAAGTATACCTATTTTAAATATATTTTTATACATAAAGAAAGCTTCTATAGTACTAATAATAATATAGAAATATATAAATAATTTAATATATTAACTTTTTCTAAAGTTTATATTAAGACTATTTATAAAGAATAGCTTACTACTCAAAGTTCCAACTTATCTATATATGATACTAACAAACTTAAAAATATTGTATCTAAAAATAAATTAAAAGATTTATATTCTAATAATAATTTATCTATAGTTACAATACCTAATAATATTATCACTTTCACTATTATAGAAGAAGATCTATATACTTTTAATAAAGAATTAGGATTCTTCAACTTAAATCTTAAACCTTAAATAGTCTATATAACTTAAGTCTAAAGATTTAATATAATCTCTAGAAGTATTATTCTTAATAACTATAGAACTTTTTACTTAATAAATAATATTATATAACTCAAGAGGAATATAATTACTTATAATATTTCAGGATAAATTAAAGCTAGTACCTCATTATATCTAATTATAACCTATGGTATAAGGATTTTTTATAATATTCTTAATAATATAAAGAGAAATAGGGATATCATATTAAAGAATATTATTTATATTAAGAGTTTTTATATAAATATTATCTTAAAGAGTTTTCTTAAGAAGTTTAAATTATAATACTTAGGATTTAATAATATCCTTTACTTTAAAACTCTAAATAAAAATATTCAGATAGCTTAACTAGTAAAGAAAACTAATATTATTTTTATAGAATTTAAGCCTTATTCTTCTTATACTTTTTTTATATAACTTACTTTAAATAATAATATAATTATAAATTTACCTACTTTTATCCTTACTTACTCTAAGTAATCTAAAGACTTACTATAAATAAGAATAGATAATATAATACTATAATACCTTTAGTCTAAACACCTAAGATATTAAATATTAGAAAAACTTATCTTTAATATTTAAGAAGTAAAGATCTGAAATATCTCCTTTCTTAAATATATAGATTGTATTATTATATATATAAAAGTAGTTATATTATACTAAACCTCTAATAATAAAGCTATATAATTATTCTATAGAATCTCTTTAGATTTATTTAACTATTTAAAAACAATAGATAGAAGCAAATAGCTCCTAATTATTAAAGATAGATGTATAGAATAACTCTTTACCTTCCTATATATTTCTAAATAGTATTTAATACCTTTATAGTTTTTTAGACTTTTAAATGCTAAATCTAATAGTAATATAGTTTTATTCTTTATAAGATTAAATAGAATATTAAATAGGATATTATTATAATTAATACTTTTATAGAATACTAGATATGAATATTAGAATAAAATATTAATATCAAACTAATTCTTTTATATATTAAAAAGTTAAATAGTAATATAAAGAAAGCTAATAAAGAACTTATTATTAAAGCTCTTAAGATACTTAGTATATTAGGTTTCTTAATCTTACTTTAGAATAAGATAATTATTATAGTAGTCTATCTCTATAATATAAACCTACTTTAATACTATATAAAATACTTCTTAATATAAGTTAAATAAAACTAATTATATAATTATATTAAATAATACAATCCTACTTATAAATTATATTTATTAAGCAATTCTTACTTATAATAAAAAGGGATCTATATATAGAGCTATTAAATATACCTTCTTAAGAAAGAATATAAAGTAAATAAAAATAGATAAAACTTTAAAATTAAACCCTAGGGTTATATCAGATATCTAATAGGATATATTACAAATTCTTATAAGTTTTATAAGATCTAGATCCCCTTAACTCAATAAATTATTATTATATAAAATATATTATTTAATAAGAAGATATTCTATTCAAAAGATAATATAGCCTAAGCAGTCTAAAGTAACTAAGCTCTTAAGATTATAAAGGAAATATAAGAGTTACTTTTTAAAATATCCCTAGAGTTAAAAGTCCTAGAAATATAAATAAAAGATAATATTATATTAATCTTAAATAATAAGGTGCTATTTATATAACTTTTTAAGCTTATATCCCTAAGAAAAAGTAATAATATTTAAAGAAAGTAGCTACTAATTCTTATAGTAATTCTAAGCCTTATAAGTATATAGGTAATTCTAAACTTTATACTTAAGCTATTTTATAAAAGAAACGATAAAAAGTAAGAGGAGACTTAAGATACTAGCTCTAAAGTGAATATAACTAAAGATATAATCTTTAATAAAATTCATATTTAAATAAATATACCCTTTCTATAAATCTAAAATATAAAGAATCCTTATAAATTACTTATTAATTATACTTCTCCTATTTATCTAATATAATTATATTTAAATACTAAGGAAGAAAGTATTACTAGAGAAAAGCTAAAATAGGTATATAACTATAAAGGTTTAGGTTAACCCTACTAAGTACTTTTAAAATAATTACTATATTTTAGAACATACTTCATATTCTTCTAAATAGAATATAATTAAAATACCTTCTTTAATATTTTTATATCTAATTAAAAGAAAGCTCTGAAGGAAGTAATTTAAAAATACTATACTTTCTACTACTTTATCTTTACTTTAATTAATTAAATAAAGTAAGTATAGATTTCTACTATACTAATTTGCAAGATTTTTATAAATTAGCTTTTGAAGCTTCTTAAAACCTATAGATATATAGACCTCTTATTAGAACTACTTTATTCTACTTTTTTTAAAATAACTATTATTAAGATTAATAAACTTATAGAAATAAATATCTAGAAAGTGATTACTAAATATAAAATAAAGTTAATATTTATCTTTTTAAAATAAATATTTATATATAAATTAGATTAAGATAGATATCTTAAGTATTATAAAACTAGAATTTATATATAAAGTAATCTTTAGGAGAAATATCTTTTTAAATAGATATATATTATAATTCTTTAGTTACTTTTACTTTATATCTAGAATAGTATCTAAGCTGTTTACTCTATATATGGATTTAACTATAAATTCTACCTAATAATAGTATTTATGTTAATACTAGCTTATAACTAGTTAAAATAGTAGTAAAATTACTTATTATTATAGATAATTATACCCTTAGTTCTAATATTTAACCTTATAGTAGTAGAAGACTTCGTAGTAATAATTTATATAGGGAGAGCTTTATTAAGGCTAAGGTTTAATATATATAGCTAAAAATAACTACTAAGGTTATAGGTTTGAGAACTTTTTTGAACTTTTTGAAGATAGGATAAAATAGAGTATTTATAAGAACTACGCGTTTTATAATTTATTATTTTTCTATATCTATATTTTTATAATAGAATTAAAATCTCTTTGAAATTTATATAGCTATTTATAAAAAGAAAACTGAAGGATAAATATAGAAATATCTAGTTATAATTATTCTAACTAAGACTATGAGTATATTAAATTAGATTTTAATAAAATTATTCTAAATATTATAATTAATAAGTAACTTATAGATATTTAAAAGAAAGTTATCTAGTTATCTTATAAGTTATTATATTAAACTAGAAGTTTTAGAGACTAAATATTAATTAGATAATACCTTAATATTAATACCTTATTATAATACTAATTACTAAATACTTTAGAATATTATAGTAATATAATTATAGAGGTTTTAAAAGCTATCTAGTTATATTAGAAGTATCTATATTTATATAAGTATGACTTATATATTAACTATATTGAATATGTTAACATTATTTACTAATAAGAATAAGCTAAATTCTATTATATTACTATATAGAAATTATAAGTTAGCTTATATTAATAGTAGAGAATCTTTATATTAGTAATATAAAGTTTCATCTTAAGAGTAAATAGGGTTTAGTCTAAAGGATATTAAGATTATAGATATTAAAGTAGTAATAAATATTTAAATAGAATACTTATAGTTAGTAGTAATTAAATATCTCAAGATATTTGAATTATATATAATTATAAAGATGTAAGAGTATAAGGTTATTATAGAAGAAGTTATTAGTTATTTATTATTAAAAAGATTGATATAGGGTAGGTATACTAGCTATTATAATTATAAGGGGTTTAGCTTTAGATTAACTAGGAGCTAGCTATAGTAATTAGTAGGAAGGTAGGAGGGCTGAAGTTATATTATAAAGGGTAATATATCTACTAATAGTCGTATTAGAAAGCGAGCTATTAGCCCCTCTTATAAATTAAATATTAAATATTTTAACTAAATAAAATTAAATAATTACTAATTTCAAATTTAGACTTCTAAAGAAAGATTTAGAATTTGAAATAATAGTGACCAAATAACTAACCTTCTAGCTAAAATAGTTATAATACTATATAATAAATATATTATAAAAAGAGTATCTAATAATACCTTCTTTAAGACTCTTTTATCCTCAATTCAGACACTTTGATTTATATCTTCTAAAATATACAATATTTTATAATCTTTGAAAAAGTTCTTAGAAGAAACTATATTTAATACAATATAAAACCTATACTTATTAAAAGCTATAGAAATACTGAGATCTTTATAGTAATTAGTAAAGATAAAGAAGTTAAATTATATTGTTAAGGCGCACTAGTAGCCCCCAGCTAGGCTACTGCTTAATTATCTATAAGAGGGGTATTTAGGCCACAATAGCTAGGATTCCAGTTAGAAGAGTTAGATTTAAATATATTAATAACCCTATACTTATATTTGCCCCCTATATAGATCTATCACTTGGATACTAGTATATACTCTTGATATATTTAAATCTCTACTTATTTTTAGGGGTTCTAACTAGTAGGTTATATAAGGGGTATTAGTATAGTAGTAGTAATAATTTCAATATATAGTATCAATAAGGCTACTACAAAAGGCTATAGTATTAAAACTATTATAAAAGAAGTATACTAAAAGGGTATCTAGGTGGTATTAGTATAGTAGACAATAGAATTCAATATATATAATACCTATATACTATTAATAAGACTACTACGAGAAGCTATAGTATTAAGGCTATTATGAGAAGTATATAAGAAGGGCAGCAGTATAGTAGCAGTATGGTAGAAGTGATGATTTCAACTAATAATATTTATATAACTATAGTAATAAAGTTATTCTAAAAAGCTATAGTATTAAAGCTATCTTAAGAAGTATACTAAAGGGGTACTAATAAAGTACCTATATAGTAGATAATAAGATTTTAATATATATAGTTTTAATAAAGCTATTACATAAGGCTATAATAAGGTTACTACAAGAAAGTATAGTAGAAGCGACGCTTTTAATATATATAGCTTCAATAAAGCTACTATACAATACTATAATAAGGCTACTATAAGAAAAGCATACTAGAAGGGCATTAGTATAGTATTAGTATAGTAGTATAGAGATTTCAATATATGTAGCACTAATAAGGTTATCATAAGAGAGGTACTAGTATACATATAGTTTAATATATAATACCTATAAAACACATAAGAAGCTACTACAAGAAGCTACTAATATTAAAGTAATTAAAAGAATAAAAAGCTACTAAAAAGGCACTAGTATGTATATAAATAGAAGTAACTATAATGAGGCTACTATAAGAAGGTGTAGCCTTAAGGTTATTATAAGAGGGGTATACTAGAGGGGTATTAGAAGGATATTAAGTAAGTAGATATTTTTAGGAGTTTCAAGAGTTTAAAGAAGTACTTTATATAGTTATAAAAAGCGATTAGAAGTATAAGTTGTATAGCTATATATAGCTATAAATAAGAGTTACTATAGAAGTACTAGTAGGTACCTCTAGTAATATTACTAGTAATTAGTAATACTAAGGAATATAAAGAGGTCCTACTTATCCTAATAGTAGTAAAAAGAACTTTCTATTACTTATAAGAATATACTATAAAGGTATAAAAAGCTAGGGGGTTAGCTAGAAGTTAGTATTTTAAGTTTAATTATAATTTTAAATCTCTATAATCTTCTAAACTATAAGGTTTTAAAATATAAAAAACTAAGGTTTAATAGTAAGATACTAGTTCTAAAATTATATAGGCTTTATAACTATATAAGTTTAAAGACTATAAGGGCTTATTATAAAAACCTTAAAACTATAAAGATATAATTTCCTAAGGGGGGAGATAATAGCTACTAGGAAGCCATAAGGCTATTTACTATAGATAAATATTATATTATTTATAGTATAATAGTTAAGGTAGCTATATAGTAGCAAATATATTAATATAATACAGAGAAAACTACATACTTTATAATTTTTTAGTATAAGGATTATAAGAAGAACAGCAGGGTAGTAGTAGTAGAAGTAATAGCATATAGTATAGTTATAGTTTTATAAAGAGATTAGTAGTATATAAGAGGTTTTAGTAATAGTAATAAGAGGTTTTAGTTATAAGAAGCTAATAGTATATAAAAAGCTATAGTAATAAGAGGTTAGTAGTATACGAAAGAGGTAATAGTATATAATATAGCTTTAAATCTTATAAAGAGATTACTAGAAGAGTAGTAGTAATAGTATTAATATTAATAAGAGGGTTTAGTAATAAGAGGTTAGTAGTATATAAGAGAAGTAATAGTATAATATAACTTTAAGTTTTATAAAGAGATTACTAGAAGAATAGTAGTAATAATATTAATATTAATAAGAAGGTTTAGTAATAAGAAGTTAGTAGTATATAAGAGAAGTAATAGTATATAATATAACTTCAAGCTTTATAAAAAGATTACTAGAGGAATAGTAGTAATAGTAGTAGTAATAGCTAGTAGTATATGAGAAGGTTATATTAATAAGAGGTTTTAATAATAAGAGGTTAGTAGTATATAAAAAGCTAGTAGTATAAGAGAGGCTTTTAAGAGATTCTATAAATAGTACTATTTTTCTTACTATAGGAGTGGAGGTTTAATAAGAGTATTAGAAGTCTGGTTTTAGTATAAGGGGTACTAGAGGGCTAGTAGGAAGGCTAGGATATATATTATAAAAGATTTAGGATCTAGGAATAGCTTTATTAAGTTATGAGATTATAAAGGTATAGTTTATAAGGGGGGGGAATATGTTAAGGCGTACTAGTAGCCCCTAGTTAGGCTACTGCTTAGTTATCTATAAAAGGGGTATTTAGGCTATAATAGCTAGGATCCTAGTTAGAAGAGTTAGATTTAAATGTATTAACAACCCTATACTTATATTTATCCCCTATATAGATTTATTACTTAGATACTAGTATACACTCCTGATATATATTTATATAATATTACTTCTATATCACTCTAACTATAAACCTTATCTTCTTTTAATAATTATAAAAGTAAAACTATTAGTAAGATATTAAGTTGAATTACTTATTTTGATTATAAAAAGATAATTATTCTAAAAATATAGTTATTAATATTCACTATAATTAGTAAGTCTTTAAATGTTAGATATTTGATAGGAATTAACTGTTTTAATAATATAATTAATATAACACAACCCTCCTTTTAAATATTAATACTATTAGTAATGTATTATAAATATTATTCAAAGATTTCAGAAAAGTAATAAATAGCTTTAATATTAATAATTAGTATATCTTAATAGAAAGCTTTTTAACTATTTTATTTTACCTATATAAAGTGTTTATATTATGAATAATTACTTAAAATATAATACTTATTAATCTACTTAAGAAGTATATAAAACTTATAGTATTAATTAGACAAAATATAGGATTTATTATATAAAGTATAAGAATACTTTATATATTACTTCTAAGAAATATATTATTTTTAACTTCTACTCTTATTACTAAAGTTATAATAACTATATTTTGATTCTAGCATTTATAAATAAAACTACTAATTATTCTTAAGACTCTTATCTTATTAATTATATTAAACCTATTATAATAAAAATCTTTAAAAGCTCTATTATATCTCTCAAATATTGGTATGGTATTAATATTGAAGTCTTTAAATATAATAATAGCATCTCTAAATATAAGAATCTAAAATATAATCTAGCTTCTTGAAGTATATATTTTAAGCTATTTATTCTATATACTTAAGGCTAAAATAGAAATATTAGGTATATTAGAATAATCACTAAGATCTATATTATAATTATAAGATATAAGAATAGATTATACTATAAAACTTTGTCTAAAATCTTATAAATAGTAGTGTTTATTTATAATTAAATATTAATATATTCTTAATACAAATCCCGCTTAACGTAGTAGTTTAACGTCTAGCTAGCTCTTACTATTATAGTAAGAATAGTAGGTTTGAATCCTATAGTAAATAAGTATAACTAGTAGCTTTATACCTTCTGATTATATAAACTAAATATAGTAACTACTACTAATTAGTAGCTCTTACTACTAGCTATTAATAGTTAGTAATTATCAATAACTAGTAATAGGTATTACTAGCTAGCTAGTATTAGTATTATATAACTATAATTTTTTAAAGAAGTAACTATAATAGATATAAGCTTATACCTTCCTTCTTTTTATAATATACCTCTTATATTTATTAGTAATTATATTAACTAACTATATTGTTACTACTTGAGGTTTCTCCTATTTAAATAGTTTTTTAGCTCTAGTATTATCTATAGGGTTTATAAGATAAGAGCTAACTACTAGGTATAGCTTCTTTTAAAAGGTTCCCGAGAGGTATATAACTTTAAATAGATTAAAGATTTTTAATACAACCGAATTCTTAAAATAAATAAATATTATATTAGAAATTGTATATAACTACTCAAGGAAATAATATTATAAAGTTAGATTTAACTTACTTTTATATTTATAGTTATAAATACTTTATTCTTATTATAAATTTAAAACTTCAGTATAATTATTTATTATATTTTAAGAAGTATACATTTATTAACTTTATACTTAGCTATATATTAATTAATTAATATTTAATATAAAACCTACTTTAAAATAAAATCATAATAATTCATAATATCTCTTTTAATAAACTTTCTTTTTCAATAGGAATTTAACCTTTCTATAAGATAGCTTCAAATAGTTTAGTTCTAGTAAAATCTGTTACTAATTATAAAAATAAATAATTATAATAGAACTACTTAAGGTTAATTTAATTCCTTATTTAAATCCTAGTAAGAAATATAATAAAATAATTTATATTAAAATAGGAAGTAATTATAGTAATTTAAAGTTTTATATCTGTATAATAGTTACTCCTAAGTCTTATAGAATACTATTTGAAACTATAGAATTTATTTAAATAATCCTTCTAGAGTTATGTATTATATATCTTTATAATCTTTTATTTAGTTACTTCTGCCTTATACCTAGAATAGTATCTAAGCTCTTTACCCTATATATAGATTTAACTATATATTTTACATAATAATAGTATTTATACTAATACTGGCTTATAACTAATTACAATAGTAATAAAATTACTTATTATTGTAAATAATTATACCTCTAGCTTTAATATTTAATCCTATAGTAGTAGAAGACTTTATAATCATAATCTATATAAAGAAAGCCTTATTAAAATTAGAGTTTAATATATATAATTAAAGTAATTATTAAGATTATAAAGTTGAGAATCTTTTTGAACTTCTTAAAGATAGGATAAAATAAAATACCTATAAGAACTAAATATTCTATAGTCTATTATTATTCTATATCTTTTATAACAGAATTAAAATCTTCTTAAAATTTATATAACTATTTATAAAGCGAATCCTATAGAATAAGTATAGATATATCTAGTTATAATTATTATAATTAAAACTATTACTTTATTTAAAATAAACCTTAATAAAATCATTTTAAATATTATAATTAATGAATAGCCTATAGATATTTTAAAAAGTATTATCTCATTAACGTATAACTTATTATATTAAACTAATAATATTAAAGACTAAGTGTTAATGAGATAATATTTTAATATCAATATAATATTATGATACTAATTACTAGATATTTTAGAATATTATAATAATATATTTATAAAGGTTTTAAAAGCTATCTAATTATACGAGAAGTATCTATATCAATATGAATATTATTTGTATATTAGTTATATTTAATATATTAAGATTATTTGCTAATAACAATAAGCTAAGTCTCATTATAGTTATATAGAAATTATAAGTTAGCTTATATTAATAATTAAGAACGTTTATATTAATAGTATAAAGTCTTAGTTTAGGGGTAAATAGAACTTAGTCTATAATAAGAATATTAAGGTTGTAGATATTAAAATTATTATAAATATGTGAATAGAGTGTAGTTAGTAGGAATTAAATATCTCGAGATATTTAAATTATATATAGCTATAAAAGTATAAAGGTATAAGAGTGTGAGGGTATAAAGGTATAAGATTATTATAGAAAGAATTATTAGTTATTTATTATTAAAAAGATTGACATAAGGCAAATATACTAAGTACTATAACTATAGGAAGTTTAACTCTAAGTCAACTAAGGGCTAGCTATAGTAGTTAGTAGGGGGGTAAGAGGGTTGAAGTTGTACTTCAGGAGGTAATATATCTACTAATAGTCGCAGTAGAAAGTGGGCTATTAGCCCCTCCTACTTAAGATTTATATAAAATAAAAGATTATGAGATTTATTATTTAGATACTTTAGATTATTTCTGACTTTAGGATTTATTAGGAATTTCTAAACTATATATTAACTTTTTATAAATCTTACTATTAAATAATTAACTATTTATTCTTATTATAATCTAAGATAAGTAATTCTACATGATACTACTTATAAATTAATTATATATTTAATATAATTCCTTATTAGAATATATTTAATAAATATAATAATTCTTGAGAATACTATTAGACTTTTATAATACTAAAGATTATAATGTCTCTAATTTCTTACTCTGAAGAGATCTTTAAAACCTCTTAAAAATACTTCTCTCTATTCCTCTCTTTCTTACAAACTTAATTAAAAATAATGATATTACTATATTTAAAAGATCTCTTAATTTGAATAATAGTATTTAATATTATAACTAAAGGTAAAGGATTGGTTTTAAACATTCTAAATTTCTCTGAAATAGTAATGTTACAAATGGGTATTATATTACTTATAAAACTCTTCTATAATATAGATATCAATGTCTTTAGAAATATATAAAAAAATTGTATTAGTTTATTATTAAATAATATTATTAAATCTTAGTCTTCTTAACTTATTATATAATTCATTATGGATACATAGAAATCCATAGCTAAGAGCTTTTTTAAATATTCTAAAGAAATTTCATAGAGTAATTTAAATCCATTGAATAATTTAAAAATATTGTAATAATCTACTACTCTTAAAATTACTTTCTTTATCATAGAATCAAAGTTAACATAAATAGTAAACATATATATAGTATTTTTACTTAACTTATTAAATAGAAAGACCTTAATATTGAGAATAATAATAATGATAAAGACCTTAAGAAATCATATTTAATTCTTCCACCAAACCTCAGGTACTTCTTAGATTTCTTTAAAGATACTATATTTATTAAATAATATATTAAGTTGCCTTTTATAAAGTTAAACTTAAGGCTTATTAAATAAAGCTTATTATAATTTTCCTATAAGTAGTTAAAGAGGCATAGTAAGAAGATAATTAATAAGCTCTTATACTTCTAATATTAATGTTATAATTCTAGTTCTCCTTATTAACCTTATTAATATATACTCTTCTTAATATAAAGTCTCTCTATATATAAGAAGTATATTAGAAATATAATAACCTATAGTTTGTAAGATAACTTGAATATCTTTTATATATTACTTCTATTCTTTCTTTTAATAATGTTTTAATTAAATATATTATAGACTTTATAAAACTTTATAATAAGAATATAAAATATAATAGAAGTCTATACAATATATTTAGTTATTTTGGCTTCGTACCTGGAATAATAATTAAACTCTTCACCCTATATATAGATTTAATGATAGATTTTACTTGATAATATTAGATTAATTCTAATATATAAAGAACTTCTATTTCTATTATTCTAATAGAAGTAATAAGAAGATCTACAATATTTCTATACGAATAAGTCGTATAAAAGTCGCTCTATAAATGCATACTTATTATACCATTTTACTCCTAGTGGTTCTTAAGTAAATGAAGCAAAGATATAGAGGTTTATTCTTTTATAGGATACTAGAAGTAGTTCAAGCTATATATACTATAGTTATAGCGCCTCATATACTGTAGGTATAGGGGCTAATGCGCTGTAGCTATATTGTAATATGTGTTATATTTTAACTTATATATTGTAGTTATAGCGTATTATACGCTGTAGCTTATATATTATACTAAGATATATATACTATAATTATAGTATTTTATATACTATAGCTATAGTAGCTTATATATTATAACTATAGCTAGAACTTCAGTAGTATAGCTAGAACTTTAAAATAAACCTTCTATATAAGAATATTAATATCTCTATAAATCAGAGTTAGAAATAGTTAATCATACTATTAATCAAATTGCTATTTCTCCTTCTCTTTAATTATTATTATTATAAATATTTTAGACGAATCCTCTTATTAAGAAAATTACTTTTATAATATTATATTTCTTCTGATTTTATAACTATCTTTAGTAATAGTTTAACTAATAACCTACTTACCTATCTATCTATTCTAATAGGGTAGAAACCTAGTTTCTTCTAACCTAAAGATTCTACATTTTTTTATTAAACAACTACCCTTCTTATTTATTTATAAACAATCAGATATTATAATAAGATCTATGGAAACTTCTACTTCTTTATTATTTTTATAGAAACCAAATACCTGACTAGAACTACTTTAATTTTACGACAAATTAACTTCATATGACAAGTTATATGAATACTTGTAAATCCGACTTTTCTATCTATTTTAGTTCTTTTTAATTCTTTAGATATTCGAGATTAATTCTTAATTGACTATTTTTCCAAATTATTGTTCAATTTATTTCTTCTTTAGTTTCAAGTTATTTTAATAGTAAAACAACTAATATATATAGAGAATTAACTCTATTTATCTCGAATTCTACTTCCACTTTTAATTGATTTTATAATAAAAGAAAACTTAAATCAATCTAAAAAAGAAAAAGAAAATACTAAGATTTAAATCTCTGATTTATAGATTTATTCTTCAAGTTATATCTTTATTTTAAATAAAAAAAAGATTTTGATTTTTAATCTTTATCTTTTTAGGAAAAATAGTACTTTTTTATATTATATACTATAACACTTTTATATTTCTTAGAAAAGCCCTTATATATTGTATATTTTAAATAATTTATTTTACTTTAATAAAATAGGTAATTCTAGAAAGATTACTATTTCTAAATTAAAAGGAAGTAGTAATTATAAGGTTTAGTTTATTTATATTGAAATTCTATTTATTAGTAAAGATATTTTTATAAATATTACTAAGTATATTATTTCTAAGAATAAGAATAAAAATAAAAAGCTTAAATTATATATAATTATATTGTAGGGATAGCTTTTTTAAATGACATGGAATAAAATAGATATTCTTTAAATATTTAAATATTTAAAAGGAGCCTATAAGCCTTTAGGATTTACTAATGAATTCTTAACCTATGAAGAATTCTTTAATTTTATTTTAAATAATTTTAGTAGTATATAATAAATTAGAAATATTTAAATAAGTAGTTATAATAGTTATTTTAAATAGTTTTAATTTTAATTATGAAGGTTGTATTATTATTATGTCTTAGAGTTTTAAGTTCAATAAAGAGGTTTATAAATTAGATGTTTTACTTTCTGATTTATTAGATAAATATAGAAGAAGAAATAATAATTTAGTTATTTATATTAAAGGTATTTAGAAAAAGAAGGATTTTAGAATTACTCAAAAACTTTATTAAAAAAGGGAATCTTTTATAAAGATTATAAGAGAAACAATTATATTAAAGAAAGTTAAACCTATTTTTATCTAGAAAAAGCTTTAAATTAGTAGAAGAATATTCTAGTTAAAATCAGTAGTAAAAATAAGATAAGGTCTGAAAAAAAGGTTTTAGAATCTGTGAATATTACTTTGATTAAAACTAAGGAAATTAATAAAATAAAAGATATATTATTAGAAGATAAAGAAAGTTTTAAATCTGAATAATTTATTTCTAAAGATATAAGTATTAGTATATTTTCTAAAGAAGATAATATTTTCGAAGGTATAAGAATTATCTAACAACCCCCTAAAAACAAACAATAATAATAATAATAATAAAGTTCTAGGTTCTTTAATAAATTAATAAATTACTAGAAATTCTAGAAGTTTAGTCAAAAGAAGGATTAAGGAGATACTTGTTTTTATTTAGATATTATTCCTACTATTTATATAATTAAAGATAAATCTATTTTATTTAATACAAAACTAATTTTCAAATAGATTAAATAGAGAAGTACTATATACTTTATAATTAGGATAATAAGAGATTTGAAAATATCTCTAAAAATAAACCTTCATATTAAAAGAAACTTATTATATTCTAGAATTAGGAGTTAACTTATTATTTTAAAATAAACTTAATACTATAAGAATGATATTAATCTTCTGGAAATAACTTATATTATATAATATAAAAAGAAAGTCTACTTTTATAGTAGGATTTAGGAAGAATAGTTTACATAAATCTAATATTCCTATTTTATAAAAAGATATTATTCTTTCTCTTACTATATTAGAGAAAGTTTAACTTATATACAGCTATTTAAGTTATATTAATATAAAAGTAGGAAATAGTTTAAAAGATAATATTTTAAGTTTTTTGTATAAAATAAATTAAATAGATACTTCTTCTATTTATAAAGTTTATATCAAAAGAAGCTTTACTAATAATATTGATAATAATAATAGAAAGTAGAAATAAAATCTTTAATATATGGATTATATCAATTTAGATTTATATAGACTTATAAGTCTGATAATATATAATAAATTTAATAGATCTATTCTATTTATTAATAAATTAATTAGGTTTATTTAGGGATTTTGATTAAAACTTAAATCAGCTGAAGAAGTTTCTAAAGTCTTTCTCAAATTTAAAGAATTAGTAAATAATAATATTAATAATAAGAGAAAAAAAGAATCTAAGATTACTTAAAGTGATAAATTTACTAATAAAAGAATGAAAGATATTTATTCTTATTCTAAAACTATTTATAATATTAAACTTCTTTATATCCATAGGCTTAATAGTTTAATAGAAAGAATAGTAAGAATTCTAATTAGCAAAATTGGAATTCTAATTAGCAAAATTAGAATTCTAATTCATTACTTAAATTTACCTTATTATTTATAAGGGGATATTTCAACGTTTCTATATATATATATATAATAGAACTCCTTATAACTCTATAGATTTCAGGATTCCTTATAAATTAAAAAATGAAATAAAACATAACATTAATAATATTAAGATATAGAGTAATTTCTATTATTATAAAAATAAAGATCTTAATACTCAAAGGTTAGATATAAAAAGTAATAAAAGAGGTGTTATAACTTTTAGAAATAATGCTTATAAAGTTTAGAATTTTAATAAAAAGAAAATTATATAATCTAGAGATATAAAAGTCCTAGAAAATACTTTTTATATTTTAGAAAAAGGATTACCTTTAGCTATTGATTTAAAAAAGAATTCTAATAATTATAAGTCCAGTTAGCCTATTAATTTTACTTTAAATCTAGATAAATCACTTTTAAATATAGATTATAATAATAATAATAATAATAATAATAATAATAATAATAATAATAATAATAATAATA